>JAUTXW010004743.1:1125000-1227483 GCA_030620095.1 Kuschelorhynchus macadamiae
GTATTGTGGTAACAAAAAAATTTTATTTGCAAAAGTATTATACACTTTTGATAAAAACACAAGATAATTAGGTATTACTTCCCTCGTGAGATTTTTTCAGATCTTTACGTTTAAGTGTTCCTAGATGCCGGAAAAAATGTTTTCTCAATTCCATCTATCTGTAGGTATGTATGTCCGCGGCATAGCTAAAATACTACTTATCCGATTTCTTCAAATTTCAGTCTAAAATTAAAGGCCATGCATGTGAAAAATACAGGCTATATATATATATATATATATATATATATATATATATATATATATATATATATATATATATATATATATCTATATATATATATATATATAAATATATATATATATATATATATATATATATATATATATATATATATATATATATATATATATATATATATATATATATATATATATATTTTATATATACGATTACAAAAATTTTATTTGGCCGCCATTTTGTTCCGCCATCTTGAATTACTGTAGTCGAATGCGGTCTTATCGTGCCGGTCCAAAGGTCCAAAATATTGTATGATTCTTTTATCGAGCTATTAAATCTCGATGGGCTATTTACAAATATACAGGGAGAAAGAAAATGGTTTTTTTTATTACATTATTAAATGCCGAGGGACTAAATAAGAAAATTCGCTAAATATGTATTTGGTTAAAATTTTTTGGTTGGCAAAAACAAAAATACACAAAATAGCAAGCGCCTTAATAAAGTCGGGAGGCGGTTCGAATCAGTGGAACAATCAGGATATGTTCAGTTTATACAGCCACTTAATGAAAGTGAGATTTTTTTATCAATCACCAAAAATTATGAGCCCCGCTTAACCTAAAAATCTAACCACTTATACAGTGTCATTTATTTAAATGCGGGTCACCCATGTGCAAAGAAAACTTGTTTTTTTTTGTATTGTGGTAACAAAAAAAATTTATTTGCAAAAATATTATACACTTTTGATAAAAACACAAGATAATTAGTTATTACTTCCCTCGTGAGATTTTTTCAGATCTTTACGTTTAAGGGTCCCTAGATGCCGGAAAAAATGTTTTCTCAATTCCGTCTATCTGTAGGTATGTATGTCCGCGGCATAGCTAAAAAACTACTTATCCGATTTCTTCAAATTTCAATCTAAAATTAAAGGCCATGCAGGCGAAAAATACAGGCTATATATATATATATATATATATATATATATATATATATATATATATATATATATATATATATATATATATATATATATATATATTTATATATATATATATATATATATATATATATATATATATATATATATATATATATATATATATATATATATATATATATATATATATATATATATATATATATATATATATATATATATATATATATATATATATATATATATATATATATATATATATATATATATATATATATATATATATATATATATATATATATATATATATATATATATATATCGTTTACTTATTTTAAACACGCTTTAAAATTATACCAAGTATTCTATAATTATTTATTTATTGCCTACAAAATTACAAATGCACTAAAAAAATGAGAAAAAAAATGGTTTCAAATCTAATAAAAAAATTTTTAAATTAAAATTCCAGCAGCCAGTGGCAAAAAAGCTCTGAGAATCGGTATAAGGAATGTACAGAAACTTGTGCATGAAAAAAAAACATAATTTACTTCCTAAGAAGAAATGTCACGAAAAAATCCAAAGGCAAAAGACTTAAGTTACAATGCAAAAATGGATATTCATAATGCAATTTATGATTTATACACGTCAAAGACTAATATAATCCTTCAGAAACTTTTTAATATTATAGGCTAAAAAATATCATCATCTCTTATAAAGTTCTCATCTTCTGAGTCGTCCTCAAAATGGCGTAATGATCATTGGTGCTATTTCGACATCTAGAACTCGTTCTCGATTCAACCAATCCTATATCAATTTCTCCGTATGTTCCACAGATTTCCTCCAGTACTCTGGCGTAGTATAATTTAATGAATCCTGCCAAACAATTTGCGCTTCATCTGATGTACGACCATCGTAATATGATTTTGTCCCAGCCCATGTTAATTCTATTGCGTTAAACTGGCAATGGTATGGCGGCAGTCGTAAAACCTCATGTTCATTTTCCCGTAATATTTCATCTACGGCATATATTGTTGGGTTTGTAATAGAATTTGCCATTAAAAGAAGTTCTAGTTTCAGCATATTGGGTAAAGGATTTTGTTTCTGTTTTACTAGCCAGTCATAAATATTACTTTTCTTCCAGGAAGAAGTAGGTTTTTTATTTAAGATTCTTGAATGATAAGATGTATTGTTCAGAATGATTAAAGATGGAGCATCTAAATTTGGAATCAGTTGTTCTTTTAACCACTTTTCAAACAGTTCACAGTTCATATTATCATGGTAGTCCATACTTTTGGATGTTGAAGAAAACATTAAACTTGCACCTGGGAGAAATCCTGTTGAAGCACCTGCATGCAAAATGATGAACCGTTTTCCCATCCCACATCCCTTTTTTCTTTTGACACTTTTTACAGACTCGTCCTGCCAAGATTTCGAACCACTTCCATTAGAAAATATCCAAGTCTCGTCTAAAAATACCACTTTTCTAAATTTTGAATTAACATTTTCCGTGTATTTCTTTAAAACCTGTGGCATGTTTGTGGCAACTCGCACAAAAATCTTCGATTACAGTCCTTTTTATATAGAAAACCCAACAATTTTAACAACGATTTTAGTCCAATTTCCAATACGCCTCGATTTTTTAAAGCTTCTTTTAAAACTTGAAGGGTTATATTAGTTTTTGATGTGTATAAATCGTAAATTGCGCATTACGAACATCCATTTTTACATTGTCGCTTAAGTTTTCTGTCTTTGGCTTTTTTCGTGTACATTTCTTTATCTTCTTCGGTAGTAAATTATGCTTTTTTTCATGCACAATTTTCTGCACAGTCCTTATACCGATTCCCAGAGCTTTTGCTACTGTCTCCTGGATATTGGCCGCTGAATTTTCATTTTCGTAATATTTTATTAGATTTAATACCATTTTTTCGCTTGTGGATGCAAAAACCCGAAAATTGTTTTCTATTACTCATTTTGTCACTGACTTGTCAATCTGACTTTGAAGTGGCATCGCTCAAAGATTTTTGCCACTGCTGGTATTTATATGTTTATCCTCTTTTTTCATATGAAAATATCATAGGTGTATCTAATTCATCTTCCGGATTTTATGTGGAGGATATGATTACACGTAATAAAAGAAAAACAAACTTTAAAAGTTTGTCGTATGACCCGCACGATAACACTGCTTTTGACTATACCACACTTCTACTAGTTCATATCTATACTACAATTAGTTATGGCACAAAATTTGAAATCAGTTCATTAGGTAGTTTTTTCAGGCTGAATTTTTAAATATTTTATTTAGCCGCCATTTGTTCCGCCATCTTGGATTAGTACAAAAATTTTACCAGTTGATTCCTACATAATTCTTGATTTTTCTGTAAAATTTGAGATAAATTGGATAAGCACTTTCTTAATAATCATATTTTTAACATCTTACTAGGCCGCCATTTTGTTTTGCCATATTGGATTTTTACGAAAATGTTACCAGGTGACCCTTAATTCTTGACCAAAATTTGAAGTCAATCGGATAAGTAGTTTTTTAGCTTTGCCGCAAACAGACAGTCCGACGGAATCGAGAAAAGATCTTTTTCGTCATCCAGGGACCTTGAAACGTAAAGATCTGAAAAAATCTCGAAGCGTGATTTTTTCACGATTACAATAATTCTCTTTTATGGGGGATGTAAAAACCCTGTCTTTTCTGGTCAGAAATAACGCTCTTTTTTAAATTTAACTTTGCAAGAGGTGTTTAACACAAAAAACAAATCAAATCGTTTCATTTTCATTCATTATTAAAACCATGTTGGAAGGTTTACTATCGGGTCATTAGTAGTTACTTTGTCTAAAAATAAGAGTTCCTCCAGGAATTTTTTCAAGTTCAGAAGGCTTTATAGAAATGGAACAAAAAAAATATTGTGATGGTATCACATTTCTGTTAAGATGCAAAAGGCTTTATAGAAGCAAAAAAAAGTATTATTCGGGAAAATATGACATTTCAGATAAAAGAATTTTTTTTCATCAAAAATTTAATATTATTTTTTTCATTTATTAGAACTATTTTAATAGCAAAAACTTCGTTATAATCCTTCATAGGAAAATATGATATTTCTTATTTGACCGAAATTTAATTTCAAATTTTGCGGACGATTTTTGAATTAAATTCTAATTACTTTTTCCAAATAAAGTTTTTCGGTTTTTTGTCATCTAACCCCATTTTTTACCTACGTTTTTTTCTCAACATCCTTTATATCTGCCTGCCGTTAAACATCTCTTTTTTTTTTTTTTTAAAAGAGTCGACGTTTCGACTATATATTTAGTCTTCTTCAAGGCTGTTTTTAAAATATGGGGGTCTATGTTAACACACAACACACAAAAGTATATACATATCCATATGAAACCTAAGGAAGATGATTACATTATTTTCACAACAATCAAAAGAAAACCCGACATTCAATATCGACGGACAACAGCAACAGTTAAATATCACATTATGTTAAACATTATCGATTTTTATCAAAAATAATTTCTTTTGAAAAATATATAAAAACCCACACTGCTTAATTAAAACATTTTTACTGTCTTTTGAATTACCCTCTACCAGTGGCGTAGCCAATGGGACGCGAAGGCCCTGCCCTCCCCCAGCTATATTGCCTTTCGGCACCCCCCTGTGCCAAAAACTTTATTCACAAATGTCCAAGGGATGCAAAACAAGTTCGTCGGCCAGACAAAATCCAATTATCCCCCCCCCTAAAAGTTGGCGACGCCACTGCGCTCTCCAGAATAATAAAAACCTAAAAAACTTATAAAAATTATTCTCGAAAGAACTACTCCTTTTTTTTTGTTAATGATAACGAGGAAAGCAACCTAAGCTTAAGTAAATTTAAACATAAATTAAATAACCAACATTTGATATACATTGTGTCTAAGATAAGGATGCACAGGGATCTCGGAAACGGTAAGACATATAGTGTCGGTTAAATTAAACAAAAGTTGCATATTTTGATGCCCAACAAAATCCCGTTTTATAAATTTGAAAATTCGAAGCAGTTCCGGAAATATCCGAGAAAAACCGAAATATTGCGATTTCGTTTTAATTTTCTTTTGAAGCTATTTAAAAAGTTATGAAAAAACGGAAAACACTTTTTCATTCTCACTTTTTAAGCAGTACAAGGTGACTTTAACAAATTTTTATTACAACGTTTCGTTTCGATGGAACCACCATCAACTTTGATTTTTCTTATGGGACGGAAAAAAGTACACCCAGTATTAGATTGCGCTTTTCATTGCGAATTCAACGATGTACTACACAATATGCTTACTTATTTTTTTATCCCGAAAAATGGCTTTTTAATACATTTCTAGCATTTTATTATAGTAGGCCATGAAATCCTAACGATAAAAGGAAAAAAAAACAGTTGACAAGTTCGAATGAATGTATTTATTTATTTAACAAATATTCAAACAAGTTTGTTTGTTATTGTTGTTGTCGTTTTTTAATTTGTTTTGTTCCACAATGGATGGAAGTAGTTTTACAAACGAAGAAAAATGTGATATGCTATCTTGCTACATTTTATGCCAAAGAAATTGTGTAGGAGCGCATGTATTCTAACAAATACCCAGAGCGGAGACAACCTGACAAGTGTATTTTTCGACGTTTGCTATTTAATCTAAAAGAATATGGATCATTTAAAAAGCCTGTATTATCCCGACAAAAACCTTCCAATGAAGAAAACCAATACAACGTTCTAGAATCTCTTATTGAAAGTCCACAAACTTCCACCAGAGAAATTGAAGACTAGGCGGGGGTAGCTAAGCCTACAGCTCAATTTATTTTAAGGAAAAATCAATTTAAGCCTTACAAATTCCGAATATGTCAAGGATTAAAACCGGGTGACGATGCACGACGTAGACATTTTTGTGAGTGGTATACCAAGATGTGTGAAGACAGTCTTAATTTTCCTTATAAAGTGATTTGGTCTGATGAAAGCATGGTAACCAATAACGGTATTTTTAACAGGCGCAATACCCACTATTGGTCACAACGAAATCCACGTGTAAATAGGCCATCCAGACATCAAGATCGCTTTGGATTTAATATTTGGTGTGGGATTTTTGGTATCAAGATTATAGGCCCTATTTTCTTTCACAATTCGTTAACTCTCGAGCGGTACCTTGAGATCTTGAGGCACGATTTAGAAGATGCATTAGATAATTTACCGTTAGGCGCTGTACACGGCTGTTGGTTTCAACAAGATGGTGCTCCAGCCCATAACTCCATAGAAGTTCGCCAATATTTAGCTGAACGGTTTTAAGGAAGATACATTGGGACTTACAGTGAAACACCTTGGCCTCCAAGGTCCCCGGACCTAACTCCCTTGGACTTTTTCTTGTGGGGCTACGTAAAAAATGAGGTATTTAAGGACTGTAAATATAAATAAATAATATAAATAAATAAATAAATAAATAAATAAATGCTTTATTGTCAAAAAAAATTTTACAATTTTGTGGACAAAGCTGTTGTAAAAAAATAGTTTACAAACATCAAAATTAGCAAACAAAACAAGACAAAAACACATCATAAATATTATAGAAAAATAATATTTAAATCAGGAATTTAGAATATTAATATTATAGAATCCTAAAAGAAGTACATTAGAAATGTACTTTGTCAGTCGTACTATGTTATAAACATTTTCATAAATATAATGTAAAAAAATAAAAAAGCAAAGTAAAAAATAAAAAAGTACGAAACAATTAAAAAAATACATATACAAAGTTCGGAAAAAATGGTTGGTAATGGCAACTATCACACTAGGGGTTCATAAGGATAAAATTATGTGTTGTAAAACTCGTTCACGGTGTAGAAGGCTCTTTCCAGTAAGAATGATTTCAAAGCCTTGCGAAATGAAGTCAGAGATATTATGGATTTGATGTTAAATGGCAGGTGATTATGCATTTTTTTTGCATTGTAGATTACTGATATTTTAATTAACTCTGAGTGTGGGGTTGGAAGATAGAGATCGTGCTCAGTATTTCTGAGAGGGTAGTTGTGAGAAGGTCTCTCTAATAGAGCAGATGCTTGCTTACGAATTAAGCAAACCGATTCCAAAATGAATAAGCAAGGAAGGGTTAGTATTTTATATCTTTTAAAGAAATCTCGGCAGTGAGTTTACTGTTAAGTCTCAGTAGGTAACGAACAGCTCTTTTTTGTAGTATAAAAATTCGATCAAATTGAGTCGCACAACATGTACCCCAGAATGGAATAGCATATCTGAGGTGCGACTCAACAAGAGCAAAATAAACAGTTCTAGAGGTAGAAAAGCTAAGCTCCTCGGAAACAGATCTTAACGCAAAGCAAGCAGAACCTAACTTCCTTGATAAAGCGTCGATATGTGGATCCCATTTTAAAGAATCATCTACAAGAAGCCCTAGAAATTTTACAGAGTTTACGACATCAATAGTGGTGCCATTAAGGTCAAAGGGGTTGCAGCGTGTTTTTATAAGACAAGACTTTCGTTTTAGAGATGTTCAAACATAGGAGATTAGAATCGCACCAGGATTTAATGGTGATTAGGTCATTAGATACAATCCTATGTAGGTCCGTGACATCTGGGTGGCTCCACGTAAAGCTGGTATCGTCCGCAAAGAGACATATTTTTCCACTAATGTTTAAATTAGCCATGTCGTTTATGAACAGAAGAAACAAGATAGGGCCTAGTACCGAGCCTTGAGGCACTCCATATTCCATTGGCCTACAAGAAGACATCCTGTTGTCAACTTTCACAACTTGATTTCTGTTGCTAAGATATGACTTAAACCAATTGAGAGGAGCCCCTCTAAATCCATAGTACTGCAGTTTGTTAGTTAATATATTATGATTCACACAATCGAAAGCTTTGGAAAAATCACAGAAAATTGTTGCCGTAGCGTGATGGTTGTTTAGGCTGGAGTAAACTCTATTAAGAAGGGAAAACATGGCATCGCTTGTGCATTTGTTACTTAGAAATCCAAATTGATGTTTTTTAAGTATTTCATATCTAGACAGAAATGATAAAAGCCTTTTTTAACCAGTCTTTCGATGATCTTAGATAGCGTAGGGAGAAGTGCAATTGGGCGATAGTTCGAAGCTTCTTCTGAAACACCTCCTTTGTGAAGAGGTATGATTATTGCAGTTTTAAGGCAGCTTGGAAAAGTACCATTTTGGAAAGACATATTTATCAAAGTAGTCAGATGCTCTAGTGTGCATTCCGGCAGACTTGAATATATTTTTAAAGTAAGCCCATCAGTTCCCGAAGAAGATTTATTTTTGATATCATTAATTGTACTACGAAGTTCTGATAAAACTACTGGTGAAAAGAAGAAACTGTGAAATTGGGTCATTAGATTGAGATACAGATTTAGTCAAATCTTTGGCTACATTTACAAAATAATTGTTTAGGTCCTCAGGAGTCCTCAGTTTTGACAACGGGGAACAATTATATCAGTCAGTACGAGCAGCATTTAATAAAATTACTCCTGAAATGTTAAGTCATATTTTGGAGTCTACCGTGAGACGGGCGTACTTCTGTTTAGAAAATGGAGGTAATTTTTTTGAACATTTGTAATAGTTAGTAAATAAATAAATACATTCATTCGAACTTGTCAACCGTTTTTTTTTCCTTTTATCGTTAGGATTTCATGCCCTACTATAATAAAATGCTAGAAATGTATTAAAAAGCCATTTTTTTGGATAAAAACATAAGTAACCATATTGTGTAGTACATCGTTGAATTCGCAATGAAAAGCGCAATCTAATACTGGGTGTACTTTTTTCCGTCTCATAAGAAAAATCAAAGTTGATGGGGGTTCCATCGAAACGAAACGTTGTAATAAAAAGTTGTTAACGTCACCTTGTATAGTTTAAAAAGTGAGAATAAAAAAGTGTTTTCCGTTTTTTCATATCTTTTCAAATAGCTTCAAAAGAAAATTAAAACGAAATCGCAATATATCGGTTTTTCTCGGATATTTCCGGAACGGCTTAGAATTTTCAAATTTGTAAAACGGGATTTTGTTGGGCATCAAAATACGCAACTTTTGTCTAATTTAACCGACACTATATCTTTTACCGTTTCCGAGATCCCCATGCTGTGCATCCTTACCTTGGACACACGGTATATTGTTAAATACTTACGGCTAAACGGCATTTATCAAAATATCCTTCGCATACAAAACGAACTTGAATATACTTTAAGATTAGAGTCTGAGTAAAACCAAATGAAAAACACTACGATCACATTTCATCCAACCTGGCACTGCAAAAACTTCAAAGCTACTATTAGGCAAGCCACAGTGTCCACTATTTTATTTAAATACTTTGGGATTATTTTTCGTCTTCAGAATGATTTTTCGTTTGTCACTGACGTACATCTGTCATCTGAAAATTGACAGTGAAGATCAAGTTCAAATTCTGGGCTGCTTGGACATGTTCCATTCAAAAATGAGTTGCCCCTCAATTTTTTTTAGAAAATACGAGTTCTAATTCAATTTATATTTCACTAGGATAGGATTCGCCCAGTTCACATAATTTATTATTCACCATTCTATCCAGAACAAAAGTCTGTGCTATGTCTAAAAACAAAAATACGTAGTTAGCTAAATATTTTTTATCCACCATTCCGTCTAGAAAAATCGGTGTGTGTGCGTGTGTGTGTGTTTATATATATATATATATATATATATATATATATATATATATATATATATATAGGGTTATTCACGCAACCCGTTCATTAAAAGATTTTGATTATGCCATTTACATAAAAATTTCAAATTTTGGGATTAAGGTAGGGTCAAGAGGTACTTCTTTTTTTGAAATATTTTCAACTTCCTGTCACTTCCGGTTTAACCGGAAGTTGGTATCAACTTGCTTATTTTAAATGGAACACCCTGTATTTTATGATATTTTTGGATTCTACGGAGAATTTTAATGCTATTTTATGTAGCATGTCCTATACCTAGGTTCAAGCGTTCTTAAGATACTTGACCTTCAACCAAAAATGAGCCTTCGGGGTACCAAATTTTAAAATCTCATATTTTTGTAAGTTTTGAAAATATAATCTTCATATTTTGCAGACGATCGGTAATCTTGTTCTTGCAGCAAGAACAAGACAAGAACAAGAAATTTGCAAGAGTCTTGTGAAACACTACATATGCAACTTAAGTCCAATTTGAAAAAAATGTCTATCAGTTTCATGAAATTTTGACTAGGGAATATCTCAGTTGATGTACAAAATAAAATAAAGTGTCATTCATAAGATCATGGTCTTAGCATAGCTTTGATCAAACACTTCATCTCACAATTCACAAAGCCATAGCAAACCAAACTTCTTTTCTGTATTGTTGTATTTTGAAAAGTTTATTCGAAAAGCGGTTTATTTATTTATATTTACTTATAAATGGTTTTATTGGTTTCCAAGTTGTCCATGCATACTTCAGAATGTGTACTCTTTAGCACCCTGTATAAGCTAAACCAAAAAACATGGTGTTTTCGAATTGGCGTTTAAATAAGCCTACCAAAATAAAACAATATACTCTGTGTCTTATTAAAAAAAGTAAGATTGGTTTGCTACGGTTTTGTGAGCTACCCTGTATGATTAAAGTTATGTTTAAATTATGCACTTCATGGATCGCATAGGAAGTCCTTAAGACACTATGTCCATTTTCGAACACCAACCGGGATGTACTCTGTTATAAACAAATAATATTAGGAATGCATTTCTTACACTGTCGTAACTTTTATAGTTTACCAATAAAAAAACTTAAAATATGCATTTTGTATTAGCGGCTTAATTTAGCTAAAACTTCTACTCTCCAATAAAAATCAATATTCCAGGAAGGGAAATATTTACGTATTCGGACACCAGAAAGTACCTTTCGTAAACGTTAGAAAAATCCCGGCTATTGCATTATGACACGGCAATGCCTGTTATAAACATATAATATTATACCATTTATAAATCAAACAATGTAAAAAATGGTAATGCTTTTCGACTGTGATATTTTTCTTTTCTCCATCTCGTACGTATAGTCACGTCCATAGAACGGATTTTTTAAACAGCAAATTAATTTCTCTAAATATTTATTTCAATTAATGACTGTCGGATACTAGTAATAAATATTAAATTTTATTACTATTATTATTTTACAATCGAACACCGCCTGACATCGCCTTCCCCACAATATGCAACTGAGGAGAAAACGATTACATTTTTTATTTTATTACTCTAATCTCCCCTGGAAGTTTTTTGTTCAAGGCGGCACACAGTGCGATGCATATATGGGAAAAACGGCATAAATAATAACTCACTTCTATAATGAAACACATATGTTTAATATTTTTTTCTAAAAAATGTAACAATATTTGCATAGATTATTAACAATATCAACATTATTTTTGGCCTCATATTGTTTGGAATAATTGATATCAATAGTATTACATAATTATTATTCTTTTACAATACTATGGCTAATCTAATGTTTTAAAATATTATTGCTATTCTTATATTGGTCTAATTATTTAAAGCAAGAAAAAATTGGAGAAAAAATTTTTATTTTAATTGACATAAGCCCACCTGATGAGTAAAATTACAATTTCTTTCTAAGGGATTTTATGCAATGCTAACAAGGCGTTAATAAGTAAGACTTTGTGACAATTTTGGATAAAATAATTAGGAGTGTGTGAAGTAGATCAGATCACTTTACACACTTGTTATATAAATAACTATTGTTGATAAAAAAATACCGTTACCTAAACTTCTACACATACACAAATAACTACCTAACAATAAATTAACCACAAAGTACCTAACTAAACTAATAATTTAATCGCTATCTGTATCTCCTATGTCATTTAAATCTATCTGTCCATATAAATCTAACGAGAATTTTCAACTGGTATTAAATATTTACTCACATTATCATCAAATTCAATAGACTTTTTTGTACTGGTATTGCGCAAACTTGATATAAAAGGATCGGATGTTAATAACAAAATGTTGATAAGGTCATTGTTCGTATCTTTTCGGGATGTTTTCCTTGTGTGGTGTAAACGGTGTTTGCGAATCTCTTTGTGTCGAGCTTCTAAAGCTTCTTCCGATAATATCCCAATTGGCAAATCAAAGAAAGATATGACGTCTTTTCCGTGTAAGAGCAACTTATGCACAGTAACGGGCATATAGTACCAACTGTAGTATTTAAGATATAAATTCCTTGTTTCAGTTAGTAAAATATAAAAGTTGTCTAAATGTATGGCACTCCCACTGGCGATAATTCTTAAAATAAGACTAAAATTTTCTATTAATTCTAGATTGATGCCGGTTATTTCAGAACTTAATTTAGCATTTACAAAAAACTTTCGTGCGGTGTTGCCATCATTGGTGCACCCAAATCCCTGTTTTACCACATCTACTAGAATACCCATTTTAGATCGAAATTCTGACTGTATGTTTTTTTTACGTTCTTCAAATGCAGCTTTATTGTCAGCCCCGCGAACTTGCCATGTTTTAAATGGCAACCTATAGGCAATATGTATAAGACATTCGAAGCAACGAATCCAGCAGTGCAACGAAGAGAGTCCATAACTGTAAGCCTCAGGATTTGATACTTTTGCAGCAATTGAAACTTTGTTCATTTCTGAGGGTTTGGCCCCACATATGTAGCAATTTTGTGCCGCATTTGTTCCAGAAAGGGTATTAATTGCACTGCCATCAAGCATGGTAAATAACATTTCGAACCTAATTTTAATTATTTTACCAGCTTGGGACATTTGAAACACTACAAGGTTGCTTATAGACGTGTTCATTCTTTGTTCTTCGTTTTTGACAACTTGTTTGTCTTCTTTAACATAAGCCAATCTAATTGGTCTACAAAAAAATGTAGAAGAAGCGCGAGGATTAATCCATCAATCCAGTATTAAAATCTATTAATTGTAAAGCAACAAAAGCTGTTACAAATAGTGAAGCATCTGAGCTCTGAGAATCGTTAAATTTTTGCTTGTATAAGCTATGACCGGAGCTACCGTCGAAGCCCCATTTACATTTTAATATTAATTCATTTTCAGATAAAATTTGGTCCTCATTAACAATCTTCAAAATGCTGCAAGCTGTATTATTTAATAATGTTTGTAAATCTACCTCAACTATAGTTTCTGTAACTAAAATATTATCTGGTAAAAGGCTTTTTTTAAACATTTTAAGTTGATGTATTGAGGGAAAACATTCATTATGAAGAGCATTAATTGAATTGCGTAAAATGGCATATTTTCTCTCCGAAAGGTCTAAATCTAAATACAAAGCTAGCGCCTTTTCAATGGTAAGTTTTTTTTCAGATCTGTTCTCATTTTCAGATAATCGCGAAGATACCTCAGCGGCAAATTTTAGCTCTGCTGTACTTCTGGTCGTAACTAAGTCATCCACGCGTCGTCTTTTTGTTCGATCACTAACCTCCTCAAACGTTTTCTGAGGCCTTCCTCGACTAGGACCAGGTTCACAAAGATTTGGTTTTTTAACTAGATACAATCTTATTACCTCTGGTAGCGAAATTTTATTTTTAAGCCAATCTTCGTTTGATTTTAAGAACCTAGATCGAATACGATTGCACTTTTCCCATCTTGTCTTTAGTTTCAGGCTATAATATTGTGACAACTGCTTCAACTGGAGTTGGATTTCAGTAGGGGCGTCTTCTAAGTTCAGTAGAGCCATAAGCTGCCTCGAAATCGACTCCGTCTTATTTTCTTTGTCAACTGATTGCCAACTTTCCAATAGATCTCCCGGAGTAACGTCGGGCACGAACCCTAAAAATAAATAATAACTTAAAATTGTGCAGTTTGGTGCAAGTTTTATTGGTGGAAATAGATACTAGGATAGTCGAATATCTAAAATCTATAAACAATCAAAAGGTGTTTTTTGGTGTATTTTCGAAAAACTTTGTTAAACATTATTTTTCGCAAGTTTTGTATATTAACATTCAAAAAAACGAAATAATATAAAATGCTAGGATTTAAAAATATAATATATATGGTAAAATGTAATACATACCTTCTAAATTAAAGCTCATTATGAATTAGAACACAACTTTTTTGTAGCGAATGCTTAAATGCAGAAATGTGATAAACTCTAGCGTTGCGCGTAACGTTGATGGTTCTAAACAAACAAGTTCTGACAGCTCTAGTCACAAAATGTCGCGTCGTTTGACGTTACTATGGTCAATTGTCTATTGTTTCGATATACTTTTTTAGCCTACTATGTTTATTTTAACGCAATATTCAAGTAACAATTTTGTTTTATTGCTATTGAGCATTGCACTGTGCGGCAGGGGCTTTGTCCAAGTAAGCAGGCTTGTCTAGCCCGTTCGACAAAGTTCCGACTCGGAGTGAAGGAACTTATATATTATATTCAGTAAACTTTGGTATAGTGTGTGCTTTTGGTATTTTGTTTATTTTTCTGTTTTTAAGTGTTCGTTTTTTTTTAGAGAGCACTTAATAAAACAAGCTTTGTGAGGGGGTCCTGGATTGAGTAAGGTTCATTCACCATGAATAAAAATGAGTCCTGACCTAGCAACTATACCACGCTTTAACAGGGTCCTAAAGCTAATCAGAAGCTAATTTAGTAACATGCTTTAACGCTTTGACTAACACAAGATTACTCTGCTATCGGCTGCCCAGTGTCCTCCAGGAGGATAACAAATGTGATTTTTACAGAGAACTTTAATAATCTGTTGAGTAAAAAAAACACTGGAATACTGTTGGTTAACCCTTTTATTACTCCTTTTGGGTTGGGCTGATCATATTTTTTTATTCTAAATCATTCATTTATAAAAAATGATAATCACTGTCTATTAAAATAATTTCTTTAATATATAATATTTATAATATCAAATATATTCTTTGTATATGACCCTTTGGTAACCATTAGGTAATAACGAAAAGTAAATCGGTAATTGGATTTTATTGTTCATATTTTTGACCGGTGTGCCCATTGAAACATAAGCATTCTTACACTATCTTAAATTTATCATTAAAAAAAATCACACTTTTTTCCTTAAAAACAAACATGATCAAAGGACTAGGCACTAATTATTTCGAAAAACCACTTTGGTCAAACTTTTTGGATGTTTAATAAGTGATGGACAACAATGTTTCGCATAACTTATTTTTTCAAGCTATGGCGGAACTAAAGGACAATCTTAGGGTACCTAAAAATGTTACAAAGAAGAATAAATTGCTTTACCCTGTATATAAAATTCATAACTATCAACATAGTGTCTAGGTAAAATTATTATGCATATTCTAGGTTTGCATATGGAGTGTTTATTTTTTGTGAGCTTATTTTTGGCCTTGGTGTTATGAAGTTATTGATTTGTTTTGCTCTCAATTCATTAGTCTTTAAAAACAAAGCCGAAAATATTCAATTTATGTACAGAGTGGTCCAATAATAGAGGACATCGGCTGTAGCTCGGGAACCGTTAATGACAGAAAGAAAAACATATTTATAGGTAAATTGACCAAGAAAAATTTTTTAACTTGAGTTAACGCTTTGACTAACACCAGATTACTCTGCTATCGGCTGCCCAGTGTCCCCCAGGAGCTCCATCTTTAATGTCGAAACAACAGATTAAGTAACAAATGTGATTTTTACAGAGAACTTTAATAATAGTTTGAGTAAAAAAAAACACCGGAATACTGTTGGTTAACCCTTTTATTACTCCTTTTAGGTTGGGCTGATCATATTTTTTATTCTAAATCATTCTTTTATATAAAATTATAATCACTGTCTATTAAAATAATTTCTTTAATATATAATATTTATAATATCAAATATATTCTTTGTATATGACCCTTTGGTAACCATTAGGTAATAACGAAAAGTAAATCGGTAATTGGATTTTATTGTTCATATTTTTGACCGGTGTGCCCATTAAAACATAAGCATTCTTACACTACCTTAAATTTATCATTAAAAAAAATCACACTTTTTTCCTTAAAAACAAACATGATCAAAGGACTAGGCACTATAATTATTTCGAAAAACGACTTTGGTCAAACTTTTTGGATGTTTAATAAGTGATGGACAACAATGTTTCGCATAACTTATTTTTTCAAGCTATGGCGGAACTAAAGGACAATCTCGGGGTGCCTAAAAATGTTACAAAGAAGAATAAATTGCTTTACCCTGTATATAAAATTCATAACTATCAACATAGTGTCTAGGTAAAATTATTATGCATATTCTAGGTTCGCATATAAAGTGTTTATTTTTTGTGGGCTTATTTTTGGCCTTATGAAGTTATTGATTTGTTTTGCTCTCAATTCATTAGTCTATAAAAACAAAACCGAAAATATTCAATTTATATACAGAGTGGTCCAATAATAGAGGACATCGGCTGTAGCTCGAGAACCGTTAATGACAGAAAGAAAAACATATTTATAGGTAAATTGACCAAGAAAAATCGGCGCAAAATTATATTCAAGTTCGAAAGTTGACCGCTAGGGGAGGAACAACAACACAAAATTGTAAATTCTTATAAATTTCCATAAATTGAGGTATGTTCAAAATCAGTGGCGGCTCCTACATTAAGTCAAATGGTCAATGACCCCCCAATAAATATTTCCAAACAGAAACAAATTATTAAAATAATAAATAATTTATATTTTTTCAATTTTTTTTTTAAATTTGGAAATTCCCTCTATTTTTCTAAGCGTATAAGCTCGTTGACCATTCTCTTAATTCCGTGACACACTATCCATGCCTCGCACCGCGATCTCCGGATAGGTTTCGTTTCATTTGGAATCGATCACGGCTGGCGGCCCGCATTGACCTCGTGGTTATAAACGGAGGCGAGTTTTTCCCGATCAAATTCGCATAGGGGCGCATAGGTAACGTACGATTTACATTGGCAAAGTTTGGGTCAACAGCCGCGCCGAGGAAACTAAAATATTTTTGTCACTTGATGTGTTTAATGTGGGTCGTGTGATAGGTTGTGGTTACGATTGCGTATTTATATAGATTTTATTTTGAAGATTTTACATGTTGCTTGTTGATTTTGTGGTTTAAATTAATGTTTTATGCCACAGTGTTTTAGAATTTTCAGACTTTATAATCCGTTTTCAGTTGTATTGTGAGCTGAACTTTGAGAAACGACCCGAATTTAAGACCAGTAGTCGACCTTTGCCGAAATCTAAAATTCAGCAAACAGGTAAAGACAAAAACAAACAAGTAAATCGTTAATTTCGTAGAAATATGTAAGATTTATGTGCCTGGATATGCGTTTGCGAAGTAACGAAGGCATTTTATTGTTTCATGTGTCTGATTTTTTAGATGACTCTTTGCGGTTTATATATATTGACCCCCTGAAAAGTTGACCACGAGCTGCCACTGTTCAAAATATGATATTTTGTATTCTTCAACCAATTACACGCTTTTTGGCTTCACATCATTTTTATTTATTTTCACAAATAAAGGTGTGGTGATAATCAAACATTCTTTCTTTCAAATGTAGATATCTCTGTTTCGGATAAACCGATTTTATTCAACTTGGAATCGAAAAAATGTGCCTTTTTTGCTTTACTCGTGGAGCTATAAACTGTACCGTAATGACTTTGTAAGTGGTCGCTAGATGGCGTTTCGGAATTCTCCAAATAATGCTGATTTAAAAAAAAATCAATTTATTCACAATTTATTTGATAGTTATGAAGGGACAGTGGCGCAACTAGACATCGAATTTTGGGGGCTCAAGCCCTGACACTTCTAAGATAATATTGATTTGAGGATAAGACCAATGTTAAAAAAACAATGATTTTTTGTGCATGATATTTTTTTCCAAGCCAACAAAGCCATGAAAATTTCCATCTTAGATTTATCTTAATCTTAACACTACAATGTATACAAAAAAAATGAAATAATTTTGCCATATTGCGCCGTTTTTCGAAATACTACCTCTTTTTTATTTTAAATATGTATAATCGAAAAAAAAAAAGTAAGAGTCTGCGCCAATGAGTTCAGCAATTTTTTAGTGTTACGTTTACCCCAACTATATCTATTTTCAATTTGACTATAATCGATTAGCGTTCTCAAAATATAAAATATGTATGCTTTTGAACCCTTAAAAAACCGAATATCTATTCTAAATCAAAATTGTTGAGACACAGTTCTAGTCTATTTATGGTACAAGTTTGAAACGAATCAAAATTTTACCAGTTCATCCAGTTTTATTAATATTTGTTTTAACATTTTATTAGGCCGCATTTTTTTTGTCCGGCTATGATTTTAGACCATCATATGATTTAATTAATATATATATCCTGCAGCTCACCTCCCGTCTTTTATTATACCTTAACCATTTATTTTAGAAAAAATATTTAAAAGCCACTATATGCTGTTGATTAGAGAGCACATTTTAAAAATATTCTTGATTATACAGGGTGTTACAAAAAATAGTGGCGCATAAAAGTTGAATTTTTTTAAATGGAACGCCCTATATTTTTTTACATTTTTGAAACACTCTTTACCTAGTCTACAGACTCCTAGAATAGTATCTCTCTTTTTTTAATAGTTTCGGAGAAAAAAGGCAAAATCGAAGAAAAAAAAAATTATAGTCTACATTTAAAATATTTATAAAAATTAGATAAAACATCTTAAAAGCTAAGGTAACCTAGTAGCTTACTGCAAAAGGTTTATAGTTATTCTGCTATGAGTATTATAAGTCTTACTTATACAGGGTGACCCAAATTCCATGTCAAACGTTGCAAAATAAAAAATAATTTTTCTCCATTTTTTCAAATGGAACACCCTATATATTTTTTTTCTGTCCGGTACAGAATTAACAGATCAACATTTTTCATTATTACACTTATCTCAAAATTCCTGAAGGTTTTTGAAATATTCTTAAAAAACTAATGTTGTACTTTGTTTTTCAGTACGATAATTGAATAAACTCAATAGTAATGTGCAAAAATGGAACACCCTATATATATTTTTTTTCTGTCCGATACAGAATTAACAGATCAACATTTTTTATTGTTACACTTATCTCAAAATTCCTGAAGGTTTTTGAAATATTCTTAAAAAACTAATGTTGTACTTTGTTTTTCAGTACGGTAATTGAATAACCTCACTAGTAATGTTCATAAGTAAGCACCTTCGTGATTTTGAATAATAAATAGGTCAGCGTAGTTATAGCTATGGGAAAAAACCTAAAATCCCAACATTTTTTGTAATTACGTTTACCGCATAAAATTTGAATTACTGCCAAGAGTTAAGCCGTAAAGACGTTTTACATGCTGCAGGTCTTCCTACAAGTTGCAAGAGATTTGCACAAAAGCATACGCTGACACTTGCAATTGAAATACAACTGCCGCTTTACAGTCTGCAAGACAAATTGCGCGCAATATCTTGCAGGTGCAATCCCTTGCTGCAAGAAACTTGCAGCATGTAAAATGGCCTTAACCTTTATTTAATATTATTGACAAGTGTTGCCCAAATTATTAACTAGAATTTAAGTAGGCCATGAAAAACAAATTGTCTAGAAACTGTCAAACAACTAAAACATATCGGCAATTTACTTATTCGTTTTTTAAGTTTTACAAATTGAAATAATTATCGGATTTTTCATATAGTGGTCTTTACTTTCTACGTAGTTCATTTTTCGTTTGTTTGCGTCACTGTTTAGAAGTTTTATTTGAACGTTCTATCGTCATGGAGTACACCCGCGAAGAACTGGTTGATATGGTTTTTGTGTTAGGAGAATCGCATAGAAATGCCTTTTTGGCCAGTAGGATTTATGCGCAAAATTATCCAGAACGAAGGCACCCAGACAGAAGGAGCATGACGAACTTATTAGAGAGAGAGTTAGAAATAGGCCCGTTCGAACGGAAGAAAATGAATTAGCTGTGCTATTAGCTGTCACGGAAAATCCTTCTGTTAGCCAAAAAGCAGTCGGGGATGCCGTAAGAGTAAGCGAAAGAACTGTTCAGCGAATTTTAAAGAGCCATAAATTTCATGCATATCATATTCAGTTGCATCAAGAACTCCTTCCAGCAGATTTTGAGAAACGTGTTGACTTTTGTAATTGGGCACAAGCTAAAATTAGGTTAAGCTTTGATTTTTTTGATAAAGTTTTATTTTTTGATGAGGCCACATATTTCATAAGAATGGATTTGTAAATCGTCATAACTACCATTACTACGCCGACCATAATCCAAGAATTTTTAGGCAGCTTGATCTACAACACAGATGGTCAGTTAATGTGTGGGGGGGAATTATTGGTGAACATGTTATTGGTCCCCATTTTTTTAATGGACATTTAACTGGAGCCATGTATCTCGACTTCCTAGAAAATCACTTGCCAAATTTGTGCGAAAATTTGCCGGTTAATCTGAGAAATACAATGTGGTTGCAACAAGATGGTGCACCAGCACATTTTTAGTTGTCAGTTAGGGATCATTTAAATAATAATTTTCCAGATCGATGGATTGGAAGACAGGGAGCAAGTGCGTGGCCGCCCCGGTCGCCTGATCTAACGAAATTAGATTTTTTTCTATGGGGCTACGTTAAGGAATTGTTTACAACCTCCAACAACTCCCGAAAATATGCAGCAACGGATTAGAACCGCATTAGATCTTTTCATACCCGTCTTCGTTTATGCCTCGAAGAGAATGGAAGACATATCGAACATATGTTCTAAGTAAAAATTAGCAAAAAATTTTAGCAATAATTAGATATTTGTTAATAATGTTAAATAAAGCTGTTACACCTTAAGTCGAGCCTTAACTATTGGCAGTAATTTAAATTTTATGCAGCAAACGTAATTAAAAAAAATGTTAGGATTTTAGGTTTTTCCCCATAGCTAGAACTACGCTGACCTATCTAATATTTAAAATCGCGAAGGTATGAACATTACTAGTGAGGTTATTCAATTATCGTACTGAAAAACAAAGTACAACATTAGTTTTTTAAGAATATTTCAAAAACCTTCAGGAATTTTGAGATAAGTAATAATAATAAATGTTGATCTGTTAATTCTGTATCGGACAGAAAAAAAATATATATAGGGTGTTCCATTTTTCCACATTACTAGTGAGTTTATTCAATTATCGTACTGAAAAACAAAGTACAACATTAGTTTTTTAAGAATATTTCAGAAACCTTCAGGAATTTTGAGATAAGTGTAATAATAAAAAATGTTGATCTGTTAATTCTGTACCTGACAGAAAAAAAATATATAGGGTGTTCCATTTGAAAAAATGGAGAAAAATAATTTTTTATTTTGCAACGTTTGACATGGAATTTGGGTCACCCTGTATAAGTAAGACTTATAATACTCGTAGCAGAATAACTATAAACCTTTTGCAGTAAGCTACTAGGTTACCTTAGCTTTTAAGATGTTTTATCTAATTTTTATAAATATCTTAAATGTAGACTATAATTTTTTTTTTCTTCGATTTTACCTTTTTTCTCCGAAACTATTAAAAAAAGAGAGATAATATTCTAGGAGTCTGTAGACTAGGCAAAGAGTGTTCCAAAAATGTAAAAAAATATAGGGTGTTCCATTTTAAAAAATACAACTCTTATGCGCCACTATTTTTTGTAACACCCTGTATAATCAAGAATATTTTTAAAATGTGCTCTCTAATGAACAGCATATAGTGGCTTTTAAATATTTTTTCTAAAATAAATGGTTTAGGTATAATAAAAGACGGGAGGTGAGCTGCAGGACCCTGTATATATGTATATATGTATATATATATATATATATATATATATATATATATATATGTATATATATATATATATATATATATATATATATATATATATATATATATATATATATATATATATATATATATATATATATATATATATATATATATATATCCTTTGAATAAATCACGAATCTTAAAGTTACATAGAATGATGAAACCCATATATAAACATTTTAAAGAGTTCAAAAGTTAGCACTTCTCCTGTATAACATAATATACAAGGTAAGTCTGGCAAGCGAGACCCCACTTTATTTCTATGATAGCTGAGAATAGAAAAAGAAACTTTATATAAAATATTTTTAATATTCGGCGAACTTCATTTTGTGAGGAGCATTTACTATACAGACTAGTTCAAAAAAGTTGGGCGTGGTCCAGCTTTACATTTTTAAATGTAACCCTGTATTTTTTACTTAATTCTGGGATTCAGCTTGCAATTCTGGATATTTTTTGTATAACATGCTATTATCGTAAATTTAAGTTTTCGTCAAAATGATAAAATTTTTGTATTGCTTTCTTGCCTTGCTGTATCAAAATTTACTGTTATCATAAATAATACAAGAGAATTCACAGCCAAATTTAGACCAATATTACGCTTCTCAACGTTAATAAAAACAATCGAAATACTCGATCTTTACAAAACGCTTTTAAAACGTCCCCGAACATCGTTTCGAAATCGAATGAAATGTTTCCTTACATGTCGTCAATGTCTGAACTTGAACCTGCGATAATAATAGTAGGCTAAACTTGTGCAGTAACTATGGTGGTTGTTCTTTTGTTCTTGTTTACCTATCGCTGTCAAGTATCGAAGTTATCTGGTTTCAAGAATTGTTTATTTTCTAAATTTATAATTAAACGTGAATAATAACCAACAGTTTTCCTTAAACGAACAAACTGATATGATTTTAATTATTGGATAATGTCGTAGCTAAATTAAATCAGCAAAACGTCGGTATCAAATGAATTTTCCTGATAAAAGACAACCAAGCTGTCAGGTATTACGCAAAGTACATGATCTGAATATTTCGCAGAGCACAGTATCCCGAATTATTAGAAAACATAAGTATCATCCTTATAACCTCTGTCTGAATCAAGAACTCCATGGGGATAATTTCCAAAACGGGGTAAATCTTTGTAGAGATCTTGAAACGAGAGTTATTGAAAATAAACTATTTTTGAGAAATATTTTATACACCGACGAATCTTCTTTTAAAAGTAATGGAGCTGTTAATAGACTGGTGCACTATTACAGTACTTCAAATCCTTATTGGATGAGAGCTGTAGACAATCAAAGAGTTCGGTCTTTAAATGTATTGGACCACATTTTTTGACGGCACTTTAACGGGCGAGATTTAGTTAAATTTTTTAAGAAACCATTTGGCTACATACTTGGAAGAGGCCCCTCTACAGGTTCGACAAGCTATGTGGTACCATCACGATGGGGCACCTCCTCATTATTCGCAGTTATTTGGATCAAATCTATCCAAACAAATGGATAGAAAGAAGAGGGAGTATAAACTGGCCGGCAAGGTCATCTGACCTTACTCCATGTGATTCTTTTCCTTGAAGAACATGTTTATGTAATTTCACCAACTACCATTGAAGACATGAAAACCAGGATTAGAAATGTGTTTTCCCAAATTACTCCTGTAACACTTTTAGATGCGATGAAAAATAATCAAAGACGTTTACAACTAGAACAAAATGTAAACACGTTCGAGCATTTGAGAGTTTAACATTTTTAATATCCCAAACTTCATTCACTGGTCTTATCACGTTTAATAGTTTTTACGTTTTCTACCGTTAATTAATTGTTATTTGCTTGATTATTTGTTTAGT
Organism: Kuschelorhynchus macadamiae; assembly: GCA_030620095.1. Classification (NCBI taxonomy): domain Eukaryota; kingdom Metazoa; phylum Arthropoda; class Insecta; order Coleoptera; family Curculionidae; genus Kuschelorhynchus; species Kuschelorhynchus macadamiae. The sequence goes on from JAUTXW010004743.1 coordinate 1,148,803, forward strand.
TATTAATAAATAAAATGTTAAAATCGAAATATTGTTGTTTGCAAATAGAAATGGTGCAATTTGGTATTGGCTGCAGCTGGTAGTTGCTTCACAATCGTAGGAGGAAACTACAAAATTTGTTTTCAAATATCATTTTGGCGAGAACTAGTATATTTACGATCATAGCATGTTATACAAAAAACATCCAGGATTACAAGCTGAATTCAAAATTGAAATAAAAAATACAGGGTTAGATTTAAAAATGCAAAGTCAGACATGCCCAACTTTTTTGAACCACTCTGTATACTGCTCGCTCGTCAAGTTTGCTGAATATTAAAAATATTTTATATAAAGTTTTTTTTCTATTCTCAGCTATCACAGATATAAAGGGGGGTCTGGCTTGCCAGACTTACCCTGTACATATACTGGACACACATTATTTTGATACAAACAATTAAATAACTTTTCGCCATTTTTTAGAATATTATTTTTATTTTGAATATGTGTAGTCAACAAACTTAAGTATCTCTGTCCATGACTTTTACACCACCTATATCAGTCTTCAATTTGACTATTTTCGGTTTTGCGTCCTCAAAATATGATCACCAATTGTCTGGCGGGGGAGCTAATTTAGAGATTGCTAAGCTCCCCATAGCCCCCACCCGTTAGTTGCACCACTGGAAGGGCATTGAATAGAGAAATAAAAAATCCAGATCCGCATTTAAATTAAGAAAGTTGATGATGGTTTCTCGAATCTGAAACGTCTGATTAGAAAATTAACCTTGCCGTTTTGTAGAGGAGAAAAGGTGTCTATGGCAAGGTGAAAATTATTTTCATCTCTTATTTCAATTAATCCTTAAATTTTGGGAGAACTTAAAAACTGGAAACAAAGCTTTAATAGAATATATAAAAAATCTTAGTCACTGGATATAACAATATAAATGTACAAGTTAATATAAATGAAAACATAGAGGATGCTTTATAAAATAACAAATTTAACTTTTTTGCATTATTAAAATTTCACTTCTTTTAGGCAATTAAGAACAAAACTTATTAACTTTTAAAGTATGTTCAACATTCCGACAAGAATAATGGGAGTTTCTTTGAGTAATAAAATATTTTGAAATCAAATGTCATTAACAATGATTTGTAAAAATTTTCTCACATGAACAACTAGGATAGTTTTATAAATAGAAGAATTCGTAATATATATTTCTTGTTTTACCTCATTCTAAATTTAAAAATATTTCTCATACCACCACTAACCAAGATAGAAAGTCAATATCAAATACCAAAAGGTTTACAAAATGATATGCTTCCTGAAAGGTACGATTTGCACTGTCTTCTGTTCAATCGCCTCGTTTAATTGTCAATAACAAAACGTTTGGTGTTATTTTCTAGACCTAAACAATTTAGCATAAATATGTATGCAAATTGCTAGGGTCCAGAAAGTTTTAAAATATATATCAATTTTAACTGCACTGACTTTACATGTAAGTTCAACTCTATATTGTGGTCTTGAAGAAGGAAATAAAAATTTTTGAAAGCTCGGTAGATATCTAGATCAACTGGCTTATAAATCCATAAAAATTTGGAGCACAAGGCGACACATAATCAGCACTCTGTATATGAACTGAAAATATGCACAATTTTAGGTAAATTTTATAGACTGATCGAAATTATATTTTTTTACAGTGTCTTAACAATAAACAAATCCGTTCTTGTTTGTAATATTTCTAGGTACCTCAAAATTGCCCTTTTCATTCACTATAAGTGGGAAAAAGAAGCTAAGGAAACACCTTGCATAAAATATATAAAAATTCAGAAAAAAAGCGTTTCCCTATGTAACTGTTGCCTGGTTTACCGACAATTGTCTGATCTATCTGGTTGCAAAATGAAACATAAAAAAACCTGTCAGTTACAGACAAACAATCAATGACAAGCCTAGATCAAAAAGTAAGTTAAAAAAAACAAATGTGTTAAAATTTGAACAATTAATGTTGGACAAGTAGCGGCGATGTTTTTATTTTGGATTTTAAGCTTTGTTATTCTCATTTAAGGGGATCTCTTCGTGTATATGTTCTCTTGTAGCCGAAGGATCCTTAGCAAACAGAAGTCTGTAAACGAGGGCTCCAACAAATCCCGCAAGCAAAGGTCCTGCCCAGTAAACCTAGAAAAAAAAAGATTGTATACAGTGTGTCCCAGATTCGCTTCTCTATATAGGAATCTCGGCTCCTATTATACCTGCACTAAAGGTTAAATGGGAAAAGTACGCGGTCAATTGGTTTTGGAAATAATGGCGAAAAACCGAAAATGGCGGATTTCGTTTTTCGCCAGTAGCCAGTAATTCCAAAACAGTAAATTTGACAGCTGTCAAAATGTAACATTATTTACTTTTTTAAGATGAATAAGATGTCGTATACGATATGTCTCTACAAATGCATAAAGGTTTTAAGTATCATCGAAATATCACGATTCGTAATGTTAGGTCTCAATTTTTTTAAAAGTGGGCTTTGACTTTGACGTTAAATAATTCAAAGTATCAAAGTATTATGATTTTCTCTCAATAAAAATCATAAATCTGACTCAAAAAAGTTTGATATGTTAGCGCTCTACCACACAGAAACGCCGACGTAACCTCAACAAGGTATTTGGAGATGTACCCCGAACGATGGCAGCCTCATAAACAGAAAAACTTTACAAGCTATCAACGAAACCTCTAGTGCACGGTAAGAACTGTAGAACAAGAAAGGTATGTGCCAAAATCAACGGTACAGAGAGTGTTAAAAAAGAATAAGTACTATTTGTACAAACTCATAACAGTTCAATGACTTAAAGAAACTGATTTTCCAAGATGACTACGCTTCTATGAATGGTATACTAGGAAGTGTAATGAAAATCCCGATTTTATAACGACGAAATAATTATTTCCTTAAATGGGCCAATATTTTGGCCTCCCAGATCCCCTGACCTCTCGCCGTTAGATTTCTACCTCTGGGGTCACACGAAGAATGAGGTTTATGATTTTGATTCCACTGCGACCATAGAAATCTTGAGACAAAGATTTTTGAACACATTTAGAAATATTACCGGAAATACACTTGCCAGAAGAACAGTTACCAATTGTCAAAACTGTCTTGATGCAAATGGTCGTCATTTTGCAAATTTGTAAATTAATGTAACCCATGTACGAAGTAATTAAGAACTTATTCAGATTTTTTTAGTCGTTATTTACGTTTTTGTTGTATTGAAAATTCATGTATTGTATATATTGTAATGTATCTTGTGACAAATAAAGCATTGCCTCCTTAGAAAAAACTAAGTCCTAACTTTAGGAAGTGTGATATTTCGATGATATTTAAATCTTTTATGCACTTGCGAGACATCACTAGATTGGAAATTTTACGCTCTTTCCAAAAATCGAAAAATCCAATATGGCGGCCTTAAAAAAATGAAATTTGAGGAGCGTTGCGGGATATCAAAAAAGTAGTCAAATTTACCGTTTTGGATTTACTGGCGCAAAACGAAATCCGCCATATTTCCAAAACCAATTGACCTGTCGTAAATCTGAAGCCGCATATCGAATGCGCTAAGTTTCCTCTAAAACTGTTCCTACTTAATCTTTGCTGTAGTTATAATAGAAGCCGAGATCCCTATATAAAGAAGCAAATCTGGGACACACTCTATATATATATATATATATATATATATATATATATATATATATATATATATATATATATATATATATATATATATATATATATATATATATATATATATATATATATATATATATATATATATATATATATATATATATATATATATATATATATATATATATATATATATACAGGGTTATTCACGCAACCCGTTCATTAAAAGTTTTTGATTAGGCCATTTAGATAAAAAGTTCAAATTTTGGGATTAAGGTAAGGTCAAGGGATACTTCTTTTTTCAAATATTTTCAACTTCCTGTCGCTTCCGGTTTAACCGGAAGTTGATATCAACTTGCTTATTTTAAATGGAACACCCTGCATTTTATGATATTTTTGGATTCTAGGGAGAATTTTAATGTTATTTTATGTAGCATGTCCTATACCTAGGTTCAAGCGTTCTTAAGATACTTGACCTTGAACCAAAAATGAGCCTTCGGGGTACCAAATTTTAAAATTTCATATTTTTGTAAGTTTTGAAGATATAATCTTCATAGTTTGCAGACGATCGATTAATAATCTTAGGTTTCTATTTTTTTTATTGAATTTGTCTATTTTTATACAGGGTGTCCTAAATTCAGCGGCAAACATTCACATTTTCAAAGCCGCTAAAGTCCGTTTTTTTAAATGGGACACCCTATAACTTTATGCACTATCAAATGTAGAATTTAATTGTCTATCGAACTGTATTAAGGTTCCCTATACCTATATATATATATATATATATATATATATATATATATATATATATATATATATATATATATATATATATATATATACAGGGTCTCCCGAATTGCAGTGTCCAAACTTTAACAGCGCATTCTGCATTCAAAATAAGCCCTAATTTTCTATATAAACATATATCGGCAAATGCTTCGTTTTCGAAATACAGGGTGTTAAAGTTTTAAGAAAAAAATTGTTTTTATTCATAACTTTTTTATTAATCGAGATATTGTTATTAAATTTGGTAAACAGCCTTGGAGTAACAAAAGGCATTTTTTGATTTGAAATATTTTTTAATTTTTTATCAGTGGCGTCCGTACGGGATTTTTTATTGAATATTCTTGAAGAAAAAATGGTACTCTACTGCTTTTTCTGAAAACAAAAATCATTCCTAAAATCCCCATTCAGTTTGGAGCAAATTTGATCCTTTGTCTTTTTTTCGTGCGGTGTAAGGATTTCATGGCATAGTTAAAATTTCCATTATTGTTAATTTCAGTGGCAAAACCTTTAAGGTGGGATTGTAACAGCAAGTTTTTAAAATTATTTGGTTTCCGATATTTATTTCATGCATTCCGGGTGAGTTCATAATTTCTGAACAACGTATGTAGGGTTTCTAAAATAAAAGCTTGTCTGACAACTAAGGAGAGATGACGTCATCGACCCGTTGTAATGGAGATTTGCATTATGTTTGGGTTATCAGGGTGACATCGCAGAAGTTAGCAGGCAACCTATTAAAATCTAATGTCCTTGGTACTTACCATCATTCCTTCATTGTCAACTCTTGGTATGCCATGATTGCATTTTTGTGATAATTGAACAATTGCTAAGTTCGTCTTTAAAGTATGACAGATGAGTTTATAATTCTAAAATCGTCGAATCATTTTGTAAAACGGTAATTAGAATTAATTCAATTTTGAAGATGATACTTCATTTTACAGAAACTTCTCTTTATTAACTTAGATCGTGAAAAAAATTTATAGAGCACTTTAAATATCATTAAGGATTAATGTGGGCCTTAAAATTCACAATAATTGCTCAAAATGAGCTCTTCTAACTTCGATACATTTTCGGCATCTGCTCTTAACTGTGTCAGTGGCATGGCGTATAAAATTCGTATTGGCTCGCAAAATTTCACAGGCTTGCTCTATCCTTAGAATCAGTTCTTCTCTTATATGAACTGCTCTGGAATAAACTAAATTTTTCAAATAACCCCACACAAAGAAGTCGACAGGTGTGAGGTCAGGGGAACGTGGTGGCCAGGCTGTAGCTCCTAATGGTCCAATCCACCGTTCTGGATAATTATTATTTAACCACTCGCGATTTACAAGTGCAAAATGCGCGGGAGCCCCGTCCATTTGAATCCAGAATTCGTTTTTAAGATTTAGAGGAATATTTTCTAGATATTGAAATAACTCATTTTGCAGAAAATCATTAAATAACTGTCCATCTAGGCGTGGTGGTAGAATATGGGGACCGCAAAAAATTTCATTTATTACACCACACCAAACATTAACAGAAAATTCTTGCTGAAATGCTCTAGTTCGTACAACACGTGGATTGTCATGGCTCCAGATTCGTAAATTATGGAAATTTACTGAGCCGCTTCGGGTAAATGTGGCTTCATCAGTCCATAAATTTTTTTTTTGAGAAGTTCTCGTCTTCCTCTATTTGGCGCAAAAACCAATTGCAAAAACTGACACGTTTTTCGGCATCACCAGGTTGTAAGTTTTGAACTGCCTGCATCTGAAATGGCTTCCTGTGATCTTTCCTCAAAACGCGATGAACCTTATTTTTAGAAACAAAAACTGCGTTGCCTTGTAAATTATGAGCTGCTCTTCGTAGGCTTAATGTCCTATCGTTGTCAAACTTATTTAAAATTACGTTTCGATATTGTTCATTTCTCCTACCTTCGTTTCTCGGATTCTTTTTGAGTCCAAAATTCCTAAACATTAAATGCGTTTTAATGAAAACTTGTTTGCAAGGTAATCTTCTATTTGGAAATCTTCGTTGGTATTCCCGTACTGCTGCATTTGCATTTCCATTACAGAAACCATAAACGAAATGAATATCAGCATACTCAAAGTTACTGAATAACACCATTTTGAAATCACTAGTTAGACTGATAATTACCTTTTTGTATAAACTGTAATGTACCTGACATTTATTTACTCTAAAAACTCAAATGTCACACTTTAAAGACGAAACTAACAATTGCTCAATTGTCACAAAAATGCAATCATGACATACCAAGATGTTAAAGGTTTTGCCACTGAAATAATTAACAATAATGGAAATTTTAACTACGCCATACATAAAAATAGTTTTTAGTTTTTAACTCGAAATTCTTGCATCGCACGAAAAAAAGTCAAGGGATCAAATTTGCTCCAAACTGAGTGGGGATTTTAGGAATGATTTTTGTTTTCAGAAAAAGCAGTAGCGTACCATTTTTTCTTCAAGAATAATCAATAAAAAATCCTGTACGGACGCCACTGATAAAGAATTAAAAAATATTTCAAATCAAAAAATGCCTTTTGTTACTCAAATGCTGTTTACCAAATTTAATAACAATATCTCAAGTACTAAAAAAGTTATGACTAAATAACAATTTTTTCTTAAAACTTTAACACCCTGTATTTCGAAAACGAAGCATTTGCCGATATATGTTTATATAGAAAATTAGGGCTTATTTTGAATGCAGAATGCGCTGTTAAAGTTTGGACACTGCAATTCGGGACACCCTGTACATATATATGTATGTATATATATATATATATATATATATATATATATATATATATATATATATATATATAATGTTTGGTGCAATTTGTCGACTCGAAATTTTTTTTTGACAAATTTATATAAAAATAAAAACGAAAAAAAAAAAATTAAATAAAAAAAATTCATATAATTTTAAAAATAAAAAGTAAAGGAAATCAATTAGGGGCATGATTAATTGCAAAAGAAATAAGGGGTTTATAACATGATGTAGGTATATGGAAAACCAATGAATAGAGTACTTTAAAAATTTGGCTCTGGCCATAGATGAATACGAACTGTCTTTTATTGACTCACCCAATGGTCTTTCCAGTCGCCATTAAAAAGAGCTGGTGCGAGACTTCTTGCTGGGTTCATATTTGCTCCAGTGTATGGACCCTGCAAAATATGGGTTAGTTAATATTCATAGTCAGTTTTACAACTATCGTTTTTTTATTTTTGAGCAGACCACAAAGGCCGAAGGTACCATAGTTACTTTAAATAAAGACAGGAAAAGTTTATTTAGAAGTGGGAGAATGCTGGAAATAATTCTAAAAAACACTGAAAAATAATAAACTGTTTTATAAAAAACAAACCACCCAAAGAAACCATAAAATAGTTAGAAATAGAGGGCACTGCAACTCAAGAACAGTTACGGAAGTAGAGACTGGGAAAATAAGTTTGCATTGTGGAATTTCAGGAAGTATTGTATCAAAGTAGTGTATTATGTAAATCCAACAAATGAACTTGAAATTTCAAATATTCTGAACAATAGGTTGGGTGAAAGTATAGCGGGAAAAACAGACTAATGCGTTCGATATAACTCTTTTATTATATAAGCAACGTTTCGATGCGTGGTTGCATCTTCCTCAGGCTAAAAAAAAAACGATCATTTGTAAAGACAAAGAAATACAATTAGACAAACAGTATAATAATAATATAAGACACATAATATACAATCTTTTAAGTATGTTTTTTTATCATCTTTATTTTTTATACCTTAATAACTTTTAGAGCATGTTACGCATAAAACGTGTAACAGATCTCACACCAATAAAGAGGATAAAAAACATACTTAAAAGATTGTATATTATATGTCTTATATTATTATTATATTGTTTGTCTAATTGTATTTCTTTGTCTTTACAAATGATCGTTTTTTTTAGCCTGAGGAAGATGCAACCATGCATCGAAACGTTGCTTATATAATAAAAGAGTTATATCGAACGCATTAGTCTGTTTTTCCCGCTATACTTTCACCCAACCTATTAGTATAAGACGCTATATAGATTATTATTCTGAACAATCTTAGAAGAAATGCCGCTTCTGGACATGTTGGTGGTGTCACTTTGAATGTCATTCTAACGCTAAGGGAATATATTGCCGGATTTCTGGTTGAGCTAATAAACAAAATTCTTGCAACAGGTAAATTCCCTGAAGAACTGAAATTATTGAAAGTGGCCCCAATCTATAAAAATAGCTCAAAGAAAGACATGAACAATTATAAATCCATATTATTAATCAGTGTGTTTTCAAAAGTAGTTGAATTAGTTATCAAGATAAGGATATCGGATTTTATTGATAGATACAATTTGCTGAGTGACCCATTTCCATATGACTTACAAAAGTATGGCAGCACTCTATGTACCACACTGGACCTGGTACAAAATTTTAAATCACAAAACTAAAATGTAATTTTAAGATACAATTTATAAATAATGTTTATATTATGAATACAAGACTATGTAAAAACATATATCTGGAATCAGCCAGAACAAATTACTGACCTCTCTGGCGATGTAAAAGATCTACGGTAGTATGGTTCTACCAGTGTTTATGGACGTCAAAAAATTTTAAAATTTGATTAAATTGTACAAGTCCGTTTAAGTAGAGAGCCGCAAAAGTAAATCGCTATGGTTATTCCATTGGGGTCCTTGTATCGACTTAAGGTGCTACCATATAGGATTTTTTTTTCTAAGACAAACTAGGGTTTACGTCCTTATATGCTTCCAAGAGTAGCCATATACTTACCAGACACCCTCTATATTCTAGACCTCAAAGCTACTTAGTATTAATAAAAGTAATCAAAAACCAATCTACCAAAATACTTACAGAAGCCATAGCTAGGACAGTAATGGTAAGTCCGAAACGTAGTGGTGTAGAATCATGTTTGTCTGCGTTCCGGCTATCCCACACACCACAACATACAAACGCCAGGACCAGTGTGGCCAAAAATTCGACCAGAAATCCTTGGAATGGAGACAGGTCGCCTTGTAAACCGGGAGAACACACTCCTAGCTCTTTAATTGTTGTACCATTTTCAAAAGTCAAATGATTTCCCATAAACTTATCTGGTGTAACGACCTAAAATAAGAAGAAATTAGTACCTAATTTATTTTATTGAGAGCATCAACAAGGGTGGGTTGCAGAGGGAGGGGGGCGCCCCACACTGGATCGAGTTTATGTCAGTAGTTGGACATTTCATTTTTATAATATATTTCTAAGAATATCCCCTTATCTAGAGAACTATAAAATATAGAGGAAAAATTTAAATACACATATATTTTCCTTTATACAGGGTGCTGCGTTTTGTTTCGGCTAAAATAAAATTTCTTATTTTAAATAAGACATCCTATATATTATTACAAATTATGATAGTGCGGTTTATGACGAGTTCAACGTTACATAATAGTATGGGTCTGTGATGCTATGTTTTGAATCTATTCATTCACTCACCATTTCAGACTTATTGCAGATCATCCTCAGCATGTGACTTATTTTTTTTTTTAAAAACTTTCAATTTTTGTAATTTAACAAATAAGATTTATGTACTATTATTGGCCATTATATTATTAACTAGCATCAGAAAACTTTAAATTTTCATATGATATTAGTAATTTCAGCAGCATTTTTTGGGGAATTTATTAGCTGGACGTATTTTTTGTTACAGCTTTGGATTTCCCCGATGTAAACAAAGAAAAGTTGTGACGACTAAATTTAACTCACCACTAGCTCGTTAGAAGCAGACGTTGTACATTAGGCAGATTTAAAATATGCATAAAATGCTGTGGTGTGTGTTTTATTTTAAACATAAAAAAAATGTTGGTAAACTTTCGAAGAATTTGAAAAATTACAAATGAATATTCGCCCCTATAAAAATTCATCTTATTTTAACTAAATTTTAATTATTTTCTTTTAGGGGAGGGAGCAGGTTAGGACAGCATTTTATACCGAATTTAACTTATACATTTATTACCCACCATGTTTGATTATTTTGCAAGATTGAATAAATTAAAATCATCAGGAACTCGAGAAAAATCACATAATTAAATCATTGATCATTACTTTCCCTTAAGGGGACAGATTGGGGCAGCATTTTATTATGTATTTATTAAGTAGACATGTTGGTATATTATGCACAGGCATTAGTTTTGTTAGTTAGATAAATATATGATAATTAAGAATTAATTTTTGCTTGCAATGTAAATTCACTTATTTGACATTTATGTACATGGAGAAAACATCAAACAGTCTAAGCAATTTAAAGTTGTTTAAACACACAAATAAATCCTCTAAAAACACAATGTAATGATAAAGTTAATTTTAATTTTAAAAAATCAGAATATGAAATGCTTAGAACTTGTCAAAATTTTACTATTCTGTACAATTCTAAAACACCCAACTTTCAGAGCCCTAAAAACATATTCCCCTGAAATATTTTTAAAAAATAAAAGATTAAGTATGCAGATACATGCTTTAAAATTTCAAAAATGTTATTACTTTATTATTATTATAATTTTCACATTTTGCCAAATGTCCAAAGATTAACACAGGCTCGTTCCAGAGTCGCACCCTCTCCCGATTTCTTGAACATTTGCCGCTATTTGGCAAATTAGTTGGTTTCTCCTCTGTTATGTTGGATAAAGTGGTATACTTCATCCGCCATTTCAATTTTTTTCTGAGCAAATTTACCTAAGAACACTCGCGGGATATACACTGTAGGTAGTAACAAACAATGAATACATACGGAGATACCCCTCTTAACCTCTTCGTTTAGTATTCTGAAAAATAATGCCTAATACAAAAGTTGTAAAGCTTAATTTGTAGGTTTTGAATATGCCGTTAGACAATAGATAGTGTGGTGGCCCGCCACTCGCAGGACGACATACAGGAAGGAGCTTGACAAGTTCCAGAGACTTGTCTGTCTGGGCATAACTGGAGCCATAAGACCCACAAGAGGCTCGAAAGGCTTCTGTTCGTTTAAACGACTGGGGTCGTTGAATACATAGAGACTGGAGTTTGGACTGAACTGATCAGATCAGACCCTCTCCTAGCTATGAAAGATGCTATTATTCCAGTCTCAATTGCCTCAAAGAGGTTTTGTGTAATTGTTTCTGAGAGAGAACGATGGAGGGATCCCTCCCCGTCCTTATAGCAGTTCTGAGTCTCATAGACTTCTAAATCTAAACAAAGGCTAACTTAGAATCATTACCTGGGTCCTAACTAGATACTGGCTGATGAAATAATATCTGCATAAGATTGGACTTGACAACGATCCATTCTGCAGGTTTTGTGCTGAGGTAGATGAAACTACTGAGTGTCTAGTCTGTCGATGTGACCCTTTAGTCGACGCTAGACTACTTTGCTTGGGTGGAACCCGAGCTTGTGTGTCGTGCTAGACCTGAAAGTGTTCTTTCCTTTAAAGGAGTGGGCTCTTGGCCTGACACCCCTACTTATGGGGATAGCACAATAGGTCCCAGTCTAATATGTCTCAATTCGGTTATTTTTGAGCTATGGCCACTTAACTCACGTAACTTTTCTATTTCAAATCATACTCATAGTATAACAGTAGTACCAGAACATACTGACAAATAAACAGACATATTTCACTTTGAGTTGTTTGTCATGTGCCTATGATGTATTCTCTCCAAGAAAAACAAGGAATACTTATTTTTTTACTGCTACAATGCGTGTATATGCCGATTAACACTCCATTGGTGCTATTCCTACAAGACGGACATCAAAAATATTTGTGAGAGGTTTAAAATAACTTCTAACTTTGTAAGAAAAAACAGAGAACATGGAAGTTAAGAAAATAGAGATTTTAATATTCTTTTAACTTTTCAATTTTTCGAACTGTTTAAAATATCACGTAGATTTTAAATTTCGGATCAAATACAGGGCGATCCGTTTAAAAAAAACACTAACTTTGGTTTGTAACTTTTTATGGCAGAGCCTGTATATTGTCCAACAACATATTTAATACTTTTATAACTTTTTGAGATTTAAACCTAAAAAATGAATCTTTAAAACCTTTGTATTACTTTTGTATTGCATTATTTTCCAGCCGGCTAAACAAAGAGGATTAAGGGGATAAATACATAAATACATGACTGTTAAATAAATTACCCTCCTTTGCAAGAGTAGTCAAGTAAAAATCATGCCGAAACGAAAGTAAATATTTTTCAAGAATTCATAAATACTGCACGTTTTAATAACGCTTATCTTCGCCAGAAAAAATATGTTATAATTAAAAACAAATGTCTTTTCGACTTACTTTCAATAATCCAAAACCCACAAAGGCTCCGATGAATTGCCCGACAAAGTATATTGGAACTTGTATCAGTGAAATGTTTCCTAGCGTTGCTGCAGCAACTGTTACTATTGGGTTGATGTGGGCTCCGGATACGTGGCCAAATACCTAAAAATATAAAGGTTAATAAGCAGTTGATAAATTAAAAAGTGTCACTTTTCTACGTGCGAATTTTATACTTAATATAATGACGAAATACTTAACACTAGAGATTCTATTCAAATAGTCGGTACCGTTTTTCTACGCAATCTCTGCAGTCATGAATGTATCGCTTCTTATTTCTTCCCTGATAATCTTATAGAATATTTAAACGTTATGGTCATAACAATAAAAGTTATGTTACGTGCGGGGATCGAACTCGCACCTTCGGGTCTCTAGCCTATTGCTCTAACCAATTGCGCTATCATGCCAATGATAAGCAATTCGATAGAACTTGTACATCTTAAAACCTACCAGTATCATAACTGTTGTCGATGCTGCCAAATATCCTAACCTTATGGCACTGCGTTCTTGAGTGGATGATAAATCTGACATCGTTATTAGGTTTCGTCCATATCCTTAATACTGAACACTTAATTCCATTCCAAAGAACATAAAACACTTCTGGTCATATATCAAGAACCTAAAAAAAGATCCAGGGATACCATCCCGCAGATATTTGCAATGCTTTTGCATCATTTTTACAATTATGCTACAAGTGTTATGATGCAGTTGACCTTGATGGTAAATCCCATGATGGGAAGGCTGCTTGTTCGTCATTCCTTTTGCGAGGGTGACTCAAAGCTAAACTTATAGGCCTGGATCCTTCGAAGGGTGCTGGATCTGATGGGGAAACACCAGTCCTGTTGTATTGAAGAGATGCAGGTCACTCACTTATCCACTTGGGAAACTGTTTCAGAGATCTTTTGATGCTGAATATTTTCCCACTGTTTCGAAATTTTCAAACCTGATTCCAATACACAAATCTGGAGATCGGTCCGAAATCTCTAACTACCGAGGTGTGTGCATCCTATTAGCATTCCTAAAGATCTTCGAGACTATATTATCAGAAGGAATCTTCAATACCTATAAAAGATACATTACCACTCAGCAGCATAGCTTCTATAGGGCCGTTCCACGGCAACAAACTTAGGCAACTATCAGAATTTGATAGATGAGCTTTCGAGTTGGGTAAAGAGGTTGATGCAGTGTATACCGACTTTTCGAAGGCCTTCGATAGTGTATGCCATCCTCGGCTTCTCAAGAAATTATCCAACATTGGTATCAGTCGTATTTATCGGATCGTCGAGAGCGGGTTGTTATCGGCGTGTCGACCTCCCACGAGGTGGAAGTAACATCGGGTGTTTCTCAAGGAACCCACATTGGACCAATTTCGTTTCTCCTATTTGTAAACGATGTGGTGTCTTCCTTCAAGCATTCCAGTGTGCTTCTATATGCTGATGACCTGAAGTTTTACAGTATTGTTGACGCGAACAATAATCACCTTCAGCAAGAGCTTAATGATTTCTCTGAGTGGTGTAAGACAAACTGTTTAGCTCTGAACATAAAAAATGCAAGGTGATTCGTTTTTCGAGACGCCGCTCCATCAGGATATTGGTTTATTCAATGGGAGATGATGAACTTGAAGTCGTGTCGTCCATCAATGATTGGGGTGTAATCTTCGATAACTCCCTCCCTGCACATTGAACAAATGTTGCTAAAGGCTTTTAGAATGTTCATCAAGCGCCATACCAAGCATATCACAAATACAAGTGCCATTGTTAGAAGTATTTTTCGTATGAGTGTCGGCGCTTTTAGGAGAAGTTTACTGTAATGATTAATATTCTTATATTGTTATTTTATTCCTTTTTTTTCTGTTTTTCTTGTAGACTTGTACATATATTTATATGTTTTTATACTATTTTGTTTCTAGTTAGTGGATACGTTTAATAAGAAATTTGACTTTGTATTTTGACATACTGTTTTTTTTTAAAGATTATTTTAATTTTGCTTTTAACCATGCCATTTGGAGGTTGACTCGGTAGCGTATGTTATTTGAAATAAATAAATATTAGTAAATTTATAAGTTTTAAGTGATGCCCGTATAAATTATAAATTCTGTAATATGGACGCAACCTAATAGTGATGTCAGAGTTGGCGTCCAGTCCAGTTCTAACGAATTGCTTATCAGTTATGGCGTAAAGTCCCTATGAACTTACCAATACATGCGAACGGCAGCTGTAGGTTGCAGGTTCTCGGGTACACCTTACGAAATAAAATGGGCGCCACCTAATTGACTGTGACTCAATTAGGAAGAAATCTGTATCGATATTTAAATGCAGATAAAATAAAGATTTGGAGGGATTTTCAATAAAACACTATATAAAGTGCAGACTGTCAAATTTTAATGATACCTTGATCTTTTGTTTTTTTTATGAGTTGTTTTAATTTTTGACATGTGAAATTTAGCTTACATTCAAAAATTCAATTGACATTAGGATATAAAAAAAATAAATCAAGAAAATGTAAAATATATATAAAATATATCAAATATGTGAAATGTGATAGAACGTTGTTACCATTATATCATCAACCTGTGAACATCTGGCGAAATGTCATGACACAAATATGTAAATATGAAAATTAAATTAAATAGAGCACAGGGAATCAAAAATTCATGAATTTTCTTTTACCACACTGCCGCAAGGAAAAAGTTATAAAAGTATAAAGTATTTCGCCAAGGCTGTTTTACAAAAAATAGGTTACTTACTTCCTTTCTGCTACCTTATATAAAATTTATAAATATAAAAATTAAGAATTAATTCCTCGTACTCTTACAGGAAGGAACTCCAAACCATTGTAGAACTCTAGGTTTATATACCCCAAAAATTACACCATAAACTTGTAACTGTATCCCAAAACCATATCTTGAATTCTTAACCTGAAACCCTCTAGTCATCTGGAGGGCTCCTTCGACGCCAACGGTCACCAATAAAGGGAATTTCCAGACATCTAGAAAGGCTTCTCGAGGACCGACAGCCAAAACAAAGTTCAGGACGCCATTCTGTTTATAAAAGATAATTGCGAATTAGCTCACAGCAGGAAACTAATTTGAAAATCGACTTACCACGTGGTTGATCAAATGTGGAACCAAACAAAACGGGACCAAAATTTAGGGCCAGATGATGTTCATAAATAGGCCTTAGGCTTTCAACAGCACTGCACTTTAAAATAAATTACTTATGACACACTTTCAGTACATTAAAAAATTGGTCCATTAAGGCACTTTTATAAAGCCGGACACATGTTGCACCTCTAAGGAGAGCCAATAGAAAGGGGCGAGAAAATCAGCTCCAGAAAATTCAAAGAAGTTTGACATTCCCCTCCATCATTCTTCCTCACTTCAGACTTATGCCAACCTAATACCATAAAATAAAATAATAATTACAGTGGAGTCCACTGCTGGCGCCACTAGTATAAGGGAGTAATAATCCGATAATATTCGGTGTCCCCCGAATAGAGCTGACGAACTGCCCCTGAGCAGAACCAAAATCGTAACTGAAATACAAAAACCAGACATTGTCAAAGCTGGCTGGATGCCGAAAAATAAGAAACCAATGAAACCATAGTGACAGAAGAGAAAGGCAGGCAAATTCCGAATATTTGTAAACAAAACAAAAACAAATTTCTTTTGTTTTAATTTAGAGAAGTTGAAAATACTTTACAAAATGTAATCCAATGAATTATGAATAAAACATATTGAGGTATGTAAAATATAATTTACATAAAAGTCTTGATATTTTAAAGGTTATATTTAACTGCAAATTATAATGTTCAATTTTGTTTCAGATTACTAAGGGGCTTAAAATAATGAAAAACCATCTGCAAAATGTCTGTTTAACATTCCATACAAAGCAAACATAAAGAAAAGCAGCTTGGATAAATGAAAACAGAAAGTTATGAAACTGACACTTTCTAATAGTTCAAGTGTTCTCAAAGTGTTAAATTGATATTTACAAGAAAGAAGAGAGTAAATATGTTAATCATAATTCATGTGAGTGAAATGGACTGAAAGAAGAAACCAAAAAAACAGAATATTTTATTGTAAATGAAAAAATTGTTATTTTCATTCATCAAGAAGGCCAGTATCTTATGAACTAAAACTGATTATATATTCAAAATATGTCACTTTCAATAGTAATACCCTATTAATAAAGATTCTATTAACTTTCTTTTATAAAGTGTATGATATGTAAATTTGGAAAAATCCAACTCGTAGAGTTATTCGACAGGATGGTGATAGAACACTGTGTGAAAATCAGTAACTATATAACTAGCCAAATTTAGTAATTGCCTCACTGTTACTATAAACTAAATAATTATACATAAATTTGAAAATGTTATACAGTGGTTGGTACGATAGCGCAATTGTTTAGAGCGATGTACTAGTGATCCAGAGGTGCGGGTTCCATCTCCTTTCGTACCATAACTGTTACTGTTGATCAAACTATTCTAAAAAAATATTTTACCGTTCAGAAAAACAATAAAATACTTCTATTAAAAATTTGGTTTACACAGGCATAACGTAAAGATTGTAAATTTACTAATATGAACGGAACTTCTATCAAATTGCTTATCATAGCTCAAGAGGTGCTTGGTAATTAATAGTAAAAGTACGATAGTAAAATGTTTCAATCTCCGCTCGTACCATTTTACTATCGTACTTTTACTATTAATCAAACATTTCGAAAAAAAAATTTCATAGTTTAAAAAAACTGATAAAATACTTCTATAATAATCATTGTTGTGTTACTATTTTTTGCATTTTATTTAGTAACAGCCAATCTTTAATCTAAACGTCTGTTTGACCCCATATCGTTGGATTCGTTAGGCAACTGCCAGAATAAAATGTGTCTTAAATTAAAATTATGCTTTATCGACCCCTTAGAGAAGGGTCTATGCATATCTGCACATATTTATTGGAGGGAACTCTCATTACATTATCACAGCGTCCTAGCTCAACTTTGGTTGAGGTATATATTTTGTTTTTTGAATTATTCGACTCATAAAAAAATCGGTAAACTTCCTTGATCATGTATAACGTCTTTTCAAACTTTATAAATTCAATTATTAAAATATTTTATTAGGCCACCATTTTGTTTTGCCATCTTGAAATCCTACCAATATTTTTTCAGTTGATTACAAGGTATTTTTGATTTTTTTTTTGCACAATTTATAGTAAATTGGATAAGTAGTTTTTTAGAAATATTTTCACTAAGTCGCCTTTTTTTAACCAAGCTGAATTTATTGAAAATAAGAAACAGGACGGGTCAAGCTGAATTTAGAGAATAACAAAATCTGGCGGACCTTGAAACATAGAACCTACAGGGTTATTTGGAGCAACTCTTTATGTGTCATTTAAAGTTAAAGTTACGTTCGTTTTAACTCAAGTTGCTAATGTTTTAAAATGACATTACAAGTGAAAAAATATAATTAACCAGAGAGTATATTAGAATCATGATTTATGATCATTTTAAAAAAGTTTAAGCGCTTATGAATGCAAACAGAGTTTAGATTTAGCTTTTGAGCTCGAAAGAAATTCTGTTCAGCGATAGTGCGTACTCCTGCGGCTGTTATCCACAAAAACATTGCTGTTGTTAAAAAATAACTGAAAAAAACAATAAAGCTATTTAGACGGCAATTAAGCATCAAATAAAGATTGGATCTTCAGCTATCAGAACAGTCATGCATTTAAAAAAGTGGTTAGTCGTTTTGTGCCGCATCACCATTCTGACTTCCAAATAGCAAAGAAGAATAAGCTATGAAACGTTAAATTCCTGAAATAATGACAGACACCCATTTTTTTTCTAAAACAGTAACAGGAGACAAAACTTGAATATTCCCTTTTTCGACGTATTTATCTGCCGAGAGAGCCGTGTATGGATTTAAGATGGGAAAACTGCAACAATGACAAGAAAGGACTATGAAAAAGTGATGTATGAGGTATTTTTCAGAAGTACGGGCCTAGTAAAGCCAATTAAGCTAGACGCCTAAATGGTATATTGAAAACTATTTCTTTGAAGTCCTCAGAAAAGTTCTAGGCAAGGGAATTATAAAGCACCATGATAATGCATCGTCCCATATGGCAGCTTCAACTCTCAGTTTTTGACTGAAAAAATAAATATAAGTAATAGGACATCCGCCGTACTCACCTGACGTAGTAATGTGTGATTTTTGACTATTTTTTGAGCTTAAAAAGAATTTGCGAAACAGTAGCTTTTCGCCTGAGGAGGATATTGATGCAGCAGTTCATGCTCGTTTTTAATGTATTCCGAACGAAAACTGGTTGGAAGCTTTTAAACAGTGGAAAGTAAGAATGGTCAAGTGTATCAGAACTGAAGGGAATTACTTTGAGTATATTTAAAATAAAATCCTAGAAAATACTAACCATGTTTTTCAATTTCAATAAATTCAGATTGGCCCTCGTATAAGCTAATAACAGGTTAGTTATCTGGTATCGTCTATTTTGAGTAGGGTGTTATGGACACTTGTGTCCATCAATATTCGCAATTTATCTAATGATGGTTGAGTTTCCAATCAAGCAACGTGTTTTTGTAGTAGTAAAACAGTTCATTTTGAATCAATCAGTTGTGCAAACGCTAAGGAATTTCCATCGAGAGTTTAATATGGGAAGATACAGAAGAGGTCTAACACGGCGAATCATAATGAGGTGGATTCGAAATTTTGATATTAAAGGGGAAGTTAGTTCAAAATTTAGTGGGGGGTATATGTACTGTTAGAACACCTGAAAATATCGAACGTATCCGACAAGCTGTAAAAAGAAGTCCTCAACGATGTGCATCAAGACAGTTGCATTGTACAGGGTGTCCTATTTTGGGTAATTTTGCGGGGTATCTCCGTTATTTTTATAGATTTTTATAGTTGCGGTTTTCGCCACAGTGTGCTACTTTTTCGTAAGACTAAAGATGCCGTTAACAAAATTATCATAGCCCTTTAGTTTTTAAGATACAGGGCTAAATTGAAAAAGTCATAGGACTCTACTTTATTTTTTTAAACGGAACACCCTGTATATTTATAGACTATAAAATGTGTCTTTTTTACCTTTTCAAATATATATAATAGTATGTACTTTTTCTCAGAAACACGCAAATAAATGACAATTTTCTGAAATTAAATGCATAATATAAATAGTAGGCCATAAATAACAATAATAAACAATTGAAAGTTACATCTTGCTAACGAAAGACTGGATACCGTGCATATAGGTATAGTCGCATGCGGTCTTATAGTGCTGGTCCAAAGGTCACCAACATTATGAATCAAATCAGAAAACACAGTGAATACCAAAATGTTGTGTGATTCTTTTATCGAGCTATTCAAACTCGATGGGCTATTTACAAATATACAGGGAGAAAGAAAATAGTTTTTTTTATTATATTACGCAATATTATTACGATAGCCACTTAATATTATTTTATATATTAAATTCCGAGAGACTAAAAAAGAAAATTTGGTTAAAATGTTTTGGTTGGCAAAAACAGAAATACACAAAATGGCAAGCGCCTTAACAAAGTCGGAAGGCGGTTCGAATCAGTGGAACAATCAGGATTTGTTCTGTTTATACAGCCACTTAATGAAAGTGAGATTTTTTTATCAATCACCAAAAATTATGAGCCCCGCTTGACCTAAAAATCTAACCACTTATACAGCGTCATTTATTTAAATGCGGGCAACCCCTGTGCAAAGAAAATTTGTTTTTTTTTGTATTATGATGACAAAAAAATTTTATTTTGCAAAAATAATGTACACTTTTGTTAAAAACACAAGATAATTAGTTATTACTTCCCTCGTGAGATTTTTTCAGATCTTTAAGGGTCCCTAGATGCCGGAAAACATGCTTTCTCAATTTCGTCTGGCTGTAGGTATGTCTGTCCGTCAGTCTGTTTGTTCGCGGCATAGCTAAAAAACTACTTATCCGATTTCTTCAAATTTCAATCTAAAATTAAATGCATATGAAAAATACAGGCTATATATATATATATATATATATATATATATATATATATATATATATATATATATATATATATATATATATATATATATATATTAAAATAAAATTAAGGGCCACGCATGCGAGAAATACAGGCTATATATATATATATATATATATATATATATATATATATATATAGCCTGTATTTTCGTTAGCCCCGAGTTTCTGGTAAAGGGAGTTAACCGATTTTTATATATCACATTTTGTCTTATAATTAACAAAAAAATGTACTTATTTTAAACACGCTTTAAAATTAGAACAAGTATTCTATAATTATGTATTTATAGCCTACAAAATTACAAATGTACTAAAAAAGTAAGAAATAAAATGGTGTCAAATCTAATAAAAAAATTTTTAAATTAAAATTCACTGGCTAATATCCAGGAGCCATTGGCAAAAGCTCTGAGAATCGGTATAAGGAATGTACATGTGCATGAAAAAAAAAACATAATTTACTTCCTAATAAGATTAAGAAATGTACACGAAAAAATCCAAAGGCAAAAGACTTAAGTTACAATGCAAAAATGGATATTCATAATGCAATTTATGATTTACACACGGCAAAGACTAATATAATCCATCAGAAACTTTTTAATATTATAGACTAAAAAATATCATCATCACTTAAAAAGTCCACATCTTCTGAGTCGTCCTCAAATGTCGCAATGATCATTGGTGCTATTTCGACATCTAAAACTCGTTCTCGATTCCACAAATCCCATATTAATTTCTCCGTATGTTCCACAGATTTCTTCCAGTACTCCGGCGTAATATAATTTAATGGATCTTACCAGACAATGTGCACTTCATCTGATGTAAGACCATCGTTCACGTGTTTTTCGTAATATGATTTTGCCCAGGCCCATATTAATTCTATTGTATTAAACTGGCAATGGTATGGCGGCAGTCGTAAAACCTCTTTTCCATTTTCCCGTAATATTTCATCTACGGCATACCTATATTGTTGGTTTTTTAATAGATTTTGCCATTAAAAGAAGTTCTAGTTTCAGCATAGTGGGTAAAAGATTTGGTTTTTCTTTTATTAGGCAGTCATAAATATCACTTTTCTTCCAAGATGAAGTAGGTTGTTTATTTAAGAATCTTGAATGATAAGATGCATTGTCCAGAATGATTAAAGACGGAGCATCTAAATTTGGAATCAGTTGTTTTTTTAACCACTTTTCTAAGTTTTGAATTAACATTTTCCGTGTATTTCTTTAAAAACTGGATACGCTGACTTGCTGTATGTGGCAACTCGCATAAAAATCTTCGATTACAGTCCTTTTTATGTCGAAAACCCAACATTTTTATTAATTTTGACAACGATTTTAGTCCAATTTCCAATATGCCTCGATTTTTTAAAGCTTCTTTTAAAACTTGAAGGATTATATTAATTTTTGATGTGTATAAATCGTAAATTGCGTTACGAACATCCATTTTTACATTGTCACTTTGTGACTTCTATCTTTGGCTTTTTTCGTGTACATTTCTTAATCTTCTTCGGTAGTAAATTATGCTTTTTTTTCATGCACAATTTTCTGCACAGTCCTTATACCGATTCCCAGAGCTTTTGCTACTGTCTCCTGGATATTGGCCGGTGAATTTTCATTTTCGTAATATTTTATTAGATTTAATACCATTTTTTTCATTTGTGGATGCAAAAAACCCGAAAATTGTTTTCTATTACTCATTTTGTCACTGACTTGTCAATGTGACTTTGAAGTGACAACGCTCAAAGATTTTTACAACTGCTGGTATTTATATGTTTATCTTCTTTTTTCATATGAAAATATCATAGGTCTATCTAATTCATCTTCCGGATTTTATGCGGAGGATATGATTACACGTAATAAAAGAAAAACAAACTTAAAAAGTTTGTCGTTGATAAATCGTATGACCCGCACGATAACACTGCTTTTGACTATATCTTCTTATACAAAAATATCTGTATAGTAGAGGCATCTACCAGGTCTGTTGATACCTATCTATCTTTGAGGAACGTTATTATCAAGAAATTCCCTTAAGAGCCTAGGGTTGTGACTTGGGGTACCATATTGCTGTAGGTAATCCGCATTATATTGGGCTAATTGAATATTTTCACGGATTTCTAGGTATCTACGTGCTGTAAGACCTCCTTCAAAAATTCTATAAACTATATGTCTGCCAAAAATAAAACATGACACTCCAACTCCAAAGCGTCCTTGTTGTGCTCTTTCAAACATTAAATGATGATTTTCACTATGCCAGTTCCTGGTATTCTGGCGATTAAAAATTCCCGCACTTGAAACAAAGCATTCGTCTGACCAGATGACAAGTCTGCCAAATAAATCGTTAGCATCAATTTGTTGCAAATACCACTAGCAAAACAGTGCCCTGCGCTCGGCATCTCCAGGATGCAAATGTTGCACTATATTAAATTTGTATGGATGATACTTATATTTCTTCAAGACCCTCTGACGGTGAGTTTTGGCGCACCAGTTTCCATCTCAATTTTTCTACATGAGGACAAAGGAGTTGCTTCTATATATCCCAAAACATCTATCTCTTTTCTCCCTGTTTTCTTTGTTGTATGTTTTAGGACGCGGGTGAACAAATGATCCGTGCTCGACTAAATTTGCTTTAAGACGAGCAAATATCTCAAAAATGGTTGCCTTCTTTCTGGATATCTAAGAAGCAAAAACTTACAATGATAATACAAATTTTCATTGCTGGATTATATTAATTTTTGATGTGTATAAATCGTAAATTGCGTTACGAACATCCATTTTTACATTGTCACTTTGTGACTTCTATCTTTGGCTTTTTTCGTGTACATTTCTTAATGTTCTTCGGTAGTAAATTATGCTTTTTTTTCATGCACAATTTTCTGCACAGTCCTTATACCGATTCCCAGAGCTTTTGCTACTGTCTCCTGGATATTGGCCGGTGAATTTTCATTTTCGTAATATTTTATTAGATTTAATACCATTTTTTTCGTTTGTGGATGCAAAAAACCCGAAAATTGTTTTCTATTACTCATTTTGTCACTGACTTGTCAATCTGACTTTGAAGTGACAACGCTCAAAGATTTTTACAACTGCTGGTATTTATATGTTTATCTTCTTTTTTCATATGAAAATATCATAGGTCTATCTAATTCATCTTCCGGATTTTATGCGGAGGATATGATTACACGTAATAAAAGAAAAACAAACTTAAAAAGTTTGTCGTTGATAAATCGTATGACCCGCACGATAACACTGCTTTTGACTATATCTTCTTATACAAA
The DNA here is from genome assembly GCA_030620095.1 of Kuschelorhynchus macadamiae. NCBI lineage: Eukaryota > Metazoa > Arthropoda > Insecta > Coleoptera > Curculionidae > Kuschelorhynchus > Kuschelorhynchus macadamiae. The sequence continues at coordinate 1,172,901 of JAUTXW010004743.1, forward strand.
AATATCTGTATAGTAGAGGCATCTACCAGGTCTGTTGATACCTATCTATCTTTGAGGAACGTTATTATCAAGAAATTCCCTTAAGAGCCTAGGGTTGTGACTTGGGGTACCATATTGCTGTAGGTAATCCGCATTATATTGGGCTAATTGAATATTTTCACGGATTTCTAGGTATCTACGTGCTGTAAGACCTCCTTCAAAAATTCTATAAACTATATGTCTGCCAAAAATAAAACATGACACTCCAACTCCAAAGCGTCCTTGTTGTGCTCTTTCAAACATTAAATGATGATTTTCACTATGCCAGTTCCTGGTATTCTGGCGATTAAAAATTCCCGCACTTGAAACAAAGCATTCGTCTGACCAGATGACAAGTCTGCCAAATAAATCGTTAGCATCAATTTGTTGCAAATACCACTGGCAAAACAGTGCCCTGCGCTCGGCATCTCCAGGATGCAAATGTTGCACTATATTAAATTTGTATGGATGATACTTATATTTCTTCAAGACCCTCTGACGGTGAGTTTTGGCGCACCAGTTTCCATCTCAATTTTTCTACATGAGGACAAAGGAGTTGCTTCTATATATCCCAAAACATCTATCTCTTTTCTCCCTGTTTTCTTTGTTGTATGTTTTAGGACGCGGGTGAACAAATGATCCGTGCTCGACTAAATTTGCTTTAAGACGAGCAAATATCTCAAAAATGGTTGCCTTCTTTCTGGATATCTAAGAAGCAAAAACTTACAATGATAATACAAATTTTCATTGCTTACTTACCTTTGGAAATATAATTCCGAGGCTTCTTCAGAATTTTCCTTACTCTCAAATATTGAACATTTATTTTTTGTTGTTGTCATAAACAATAGCCATAGCCTGCTATTAAATTATACATTTATGCAGAAAATTGTCATTTATTTGCGTGTTTCTGAGAAAAAGTGCATACTATTATATATTTTTTAAAAGGTAAAAAAAGGCAAATTTTATAGTCTATAAATATACAGGGTGTTTCATTAAAAAAAAAGTAGGATCCGATAACTTTTTGACCTGACCTTGTATACTAATTGCAATCTGGCATTCTGCCATAACCTTCTAAGTTTGCTCGAGTCCCTTCCTGTAAAAAGCAAATTGATCTTATGTGGCGATTTCAATATTGACTTTTCCAGTGTGTGTGCTGCTCAGGAATGTCTTCAGTCCATCTTTGAGTCATTAGGAATTGCCATGCACGTCAACTCACCAACCAGAATTACTAAGACAAGTGCCAGTACTATAGATTACGTTGTGTCTTCTTTCGATCCTAGCTCCGTCGAATGTAATGTCTTAAGTCCAGGTTTCTCCGATCATGAAGCAATTTTCACAAAATTTTCAATTACATCCAAAGCCAAAAATTCCTCTAGACAAGTAGGCCGTATTTTTTCGGTTAGAAATTTCATTAATTTCAAACACCTATGTCAAATAACTGACTGGGACTCTCACACTTATGATGTCGACACTGAATTTTCTCGTTTTATAAAAACTCTAACTAATATAGCTTCTGAATCTTTTCCTCTTAGGCCTATCAAAAATAAAAGAAGTAAACCCTGGTCCACTAAAGGTTTACGTATATCTTCTAAGAACATGCGGTCACTATCTCATTTGAAGAAATTTTCGGATAGTGTCTTTTTTCATAATTATGTAAAATCATACAGAAAAATTTATCATAAAACTATTAAAGCCGCCAAAGATATTTATTACAATAATAGCCTTTCTAACGCCAAAAATGTAGCTAAAGAAACCTGGTCTATCGTAAATGATTTAAGAAACAAAACTCCTTTATCCAGCACTATCCTTACCTCTCCTGAGGACCTAAACAATTATTTTGTAAATGTAGCCAAAGATTTGACTAAGTCCGTATCTCAATCTAATGACCCAATTTCATATCTCTCTAATCATAGGGTAAACCTGCACAGTTTCTTCTTTTCACCAGTAGTTTTATCAGAACTTCGTAGTACAATTAATGATATCAAAAATAAATCTTCTTCGGGAACTGATGGGCTTACTTTAAAAATATATTCAAGTCTGCCGGAATGCACACTGGAGCATCTGACTGCTTTGATAAATATGTCTTTCCAAAATGGTACTTTTCCAAGCTGCCTTAAAACTGCAATAATCATACCTCTTCACAAAGGAGGTGTTTCAGAAGAAGCTTCGAACTATCGCCCAATTGCACTTCTCCCTACGCTATCTAAGATCATCGAAAGACTGATTAAAAAAAGGCTTTTATCATTTCTGTCTAGATATGAAATACTTACAAAACATCAATTTGGATTTTTAAGTAACAAATGCACAAGCGATGCCATGTTTTCCCTTCTTAATAGAGTTTACTCCAGCCTAAACAACCATGACGCTACGGCAACAATTTTCTGTGATTTTTCCAAAGCTTTCGATTGTGTGAATCATAATATATTAACTAACAAGCTGCAGTATTATGGATTTAGAGGGGCTCCTCTCAATTGGTTTAAGTCATATCTTAGCATAGAAATCAAGTTGTGAAAGTTGACAACAGGATGTCTTCTTGTAGGCCAATGGAATGTGGAGTGCCTAAAGGCTCGGTACTAGGCCCTATCTTGTTTCTTCTGTTTATAAACGACATGGCTAATTTAAACATTAGTGGAAAAATATGTCTCTTTGCGGACGATACCAGCTTTACGTGGAGCCACCCAGATGTCACGGACCTACATAGGATTGTATCTAATGACCTAATCACCATTAAATCCTGGTGCGATTCTAATCTCCTATGTTTGAACATCTCTAAAACGAAAGTCTTGTCTTATAAAAACACGCTGCAACCTTTTGACCTTAATGGCACCACTATTGATGTCGTAAACTCTGTAAAATTTCTAGGGCTTCTTGTAGATGATTCTTTAAAATGGGATCCACATATCGACGCTTTATCAAAGAAGTTAGGTTCTGCTTGCTTTGCGTTAAGATCTGTTTCCGAGGAGCTTAGCTTTTCTACCTCTAGAACTGTTTATTTTGCTCTTGTTGAGTCGCACCTCAGATATGCTATTCCATTCTGGGGTACATGTTGTACGACTCAATTTGATCGAATTTTTATACTACAAAAAAGAGCTGTTCGTTACCTACTGAGACTTAACAGTAGAACTCACTGCCGAGATTTCTTTAAAAGATATAAAATACTAACCCTTCCTTGCTTATTCATTTTGGAATCGGTTTGCTTAATTCGTAAGCACGCACCTGCTCTATTAGAGAGACCTTCTCACAACTACCCTCTTAGAAATACTGAGCACGATCTCTATCTTCCAACCCCACACTCAGAGTTAATTAAAAGATCAGTAATCTACAATGCAAAAAAAATGCATAATCACCTGCCATTTAACATCAAATCCATAATATCTCTGACTTCATTTCGCAAGGCTTTGAAGTCATTCTTACTGGAAAGAGCCTTCTACACCGTGAACGAGTTTTACAACACATAATTTTATCCTTATGAACCCCTAGTGTGATAGTTGCCATTACCAACCATTTTTACCGAATTTTGTATATGTATTTTTTTAATTGTTTCGTACTTTTTTATTTTTTACTTTGCTTTTTTATTTTTTTACATTGTATTTATGAAAATGTTTATAACATAGTACGACTGACAAAGTACATTTCTAATGTACTTCTTTTAGGATTCTATAATATTAATATTCTAAATTCTTGATTTAAATATTATTTTTCTATAATATTTATGATGTGTTTTTGTTTTGTTTTGTTTGCTAATTTTGATGTTTGTAAACTATTTTTTTACAACAGCTTTGTCCACAAAATTGTAAAATTTTTTTGACAATAAAGCATTTATTTATTTATTTATAAGACGGAATTGAGTTCTAAGGGAAAACTTATATAATAAACATTTTTCACATGTGTCACATGGATTAAAAAATCATGGTTCTTGGGACTAGACCGTGTCAAATTGGAATTACTATCCGACCTTTCGCCTTCGATTGCACGATGCATCTTCAGGGATCTTTACTCCACGAGATCTGAATACTGAATCGGTATGGTGTGGTGTTTCATTATTTGATATCGTTGGACCATATTTTTTTGTTTTAGAGATATTTTTGAGACCAGAATTACTTAGACGTCGGCTAAATCAAATTTGTTTTCAGCAACACGATGCTACCTCACATACAGCACAGCAGGCTAGAATTGTATTGAAAGGAATGTTTCTGGTCGCTTGATGTCAAGATTTCGTAACCTAACATGGTCGTCTAATTCTCTTGATTTGACGGCTCCTGATTTCTTTCTATAGGAATACCTGAAAAAAAAGTTTTAGGAGAAACGGCCCCATACGCTTCAAGATCTTAAAATTCGAATTTCCGAAGAAATAGGGAATTTTGGAGCAAAAATGTCGGAACGATTTAACCAAAATATCAAATATGGGTTACAACAATGTATAGACGATGTGCGATCGCATTTGAAATTTCTGAAATTCTGCAGTTGTTATTTACTCCACAATATTATATTTCAGCTAAAAGTCTGAAATGATTTTAAGGTCGAGTGTTGGGATATGGGGGTCACTTTTTATTTTGTAATTTTAAAACTATGGTTACCTTCTTAATTATTATTCAAAAAAGATTAAAGTAATTAATTGATACAGTTCGCAACTTTGATAAGATTTATGTAGATTATCTATTTACGCATTGATGTATTTACCGGAATTTTTTTTTATTTTCAGCACAGTTATTTAAATTCATGTTTTAGTGTAATAATAAACCGGTCAAAGTTCAACAACTATTATAAGAAAAGCGTTTTGTAACCAACATACTTTTAAATATGTTGAGAATAGGTGGGCACAGCTTTGCCAGACAACAATCAAAAGATTGCGTAGGTCAACAACATGATAAACGATTCAAACACCTAAGTATAGAATATATATTTAGATAACGAAACCAACATTTATTTGTTACATAGTCAAAGCAAATTTACGAAAGTAAAGGACCATGTCATTGAAGACTTCTGGATAAATGCCAGATTCTGTTTAGGCCGTGAATATACTTAAATTACTTACTTAAGAATAGCGCCTTAATTTATGATCTAGAATAATTAAATGCTTAAATTAAAAGGTAAGGGTGAGAGAAAGAGAGATAGAGGGAGAGAGAGAGAGAGAGAGAGAGAGAGAGAGAGTGAAAGAGAGAGAGGGGGAGGGGGAGAGAGAGAGAGAGAGAGAGAGAGAGAGAGTAAAAAGAATATGTTTTACGTGTCTCCGAAACATAATTGTGTTTTTTTTAAATGGGACACCCTGTATATTTGTCCAGAAATTGATTTGTCCTTTTAAAAGCTTCTCAAAAATATATAATAGTATGGGTCTATTTTAATAAACAACAACAAAAATCCTAATTTTTATAATTATCATCCCAAATTTTGCAGTAGGCCATGCAAAACGATGCCGTTTTCTTTTGTTTTCTTGGGAGCAAATGACATTTCCCAATTTTGTACGCGTATATAAAATATAGCGCTAGTTTTTTGTATTTATTTATTGTGTAAAAATATATTTGTATTATTATGGAAGAAAACCAAACTTTCGAACATTCTGAAAAGTACGATATGTTAGCTTGTTTTATATTAAGTAATGAAAATGTTGAAGCGGCTTCTGAGATGTATTTTAACAGGTAAATAGTTAATTTTTAGGTATGTTGAAACACTATTGCTTAATTTTTATTTAATATCCAAAAAGGAGGCAACCTAATATATTTTAACCTATTTTACCGGATAAAAAAGAATTTACTTAATCACGGATCATTTATCAAACCTCGTACGAAAACATATAATAAAGAAAACCGGGAGGCTGAGGAAATTACGGTTTTGGCTAATGCAGAAGCTTACCTTACAAACTCTTGTAGGGCCAGTGAAAAGAGCATAGGGATTCCAAAAACTAGAGTTCAAGAAATTCTAAAAAAGCACAAATACCATCCATACAAATTTAGGCTCGTGCAGCACTTACAGCCAGGGGATGCAGAGCGTCGGGTAGTCTTCTGCAATTGGTTTCGAGAAAGATGCGATATGGTTAGAGATTTTGAAAGGAAGGTTATATGGTCAGACGAAGCACATTTCAGTAATTCTGGTATACTCAATAGGCACAATAGTAGATTCTGGTCCTAGGAAAATCAACACCAAATATTTCCCAGAAGACAGCAGGGCAGGTTTGGTCTAAATGTGTCCTGCTTCGTATTAGGAACACATATAAAATTTTATATATTTGAGGGAAATCTAACAGCCAATCGCTATATAGAAATTTTAGAGGCAGCTATACCTGAATTACTTGACGATGTTCCTCTAGCGCAAATTAACGAAATTTATTTTCAACAGGACGGTGCTCCTGCACACAATTCTGGAATGACGAGATTATTTCTGGACAATAATTTTACCAATCAATGGATCGGAATAAATGGACCTATAAGATGGCCCCCTAGGTCCCCAGATTTGTCGATTTTAGATTTCTTTCTATGGGGATATCTGGAAAATAGAATTTACAAAGACCACTATGATAATGTCCAAGATTTAGGAAATGCAATAATTTTCTCTATTTACAAAATCATCCCGTTATTTTGCTTAATTCCCTAAAACGAATACGAAAATTGTGCGAAGCTTGCATAGAACAAAATGGAAATCAGTTTGAGCAGTTCTTTTGATTTCCTTGGTTACTGTAGTTCTTATACGACAGTTGATTTTTGCTGAAAGGCTTGTTACATAATAATTCATTACTGTTTTGTTCTTGTGTTACATAAATCTAGGTAGGTGGTACTTTTTTGGTGCGAAATTATCAATACATATTTTGATAAATAGATTTAATTACATATTATTTTGATTTATTGTTAGGATGTAGATATTGTTAACGACTTTAAATAAAAGGCAGCATTGTTTTGCATGGCCTACTGCAAAATTTGGGATGATAATTATAAAAATTAGGATTTTTGTTGTTGTTTATTAAAATAGACCCATACTATTATATATTTTTGAGAAGCTTTAAAAAGGAAAAATCAATTTCTGGACAAATATACAGGATGTCCCATTTAAAAAAACACAACTTTGGGTCATATCTAAAAAATAACAACTCAAATGAAACGCCACTGGATCCAGAGTAAAAAACTGCATAAGCAGCAATTTTTCCCTTTGCGTTAAGTTAAAGGATAACCGAGATACGAGGGGGTCCCAAAATGCAAAATTTTCTATTTCGCCCTGTATCTCATAAACGAAGAAGGCTATGAAAATTTTGTTTACGGCTTCATGAGTTTCACAAAAAATTAGCTCAGGTTCGTGAAAACCGCAAGGTTCTATCTTTAAAAATAAGCGAGATACCCTGCTTTTGCAACCAAATTCGGACACCCTGTACAATTCCTTACGGTGCCGAGGTATGGTTATAAAACCTCTGTTGCGAACATTTAAATTTTGAATTTGTGTTCTAAATGTTATTTTATTAAATAAATATTTTGGAATGTTGTATTTTATAATTTTATAACTGAAGCAAGAGCCGATTAAACATATTAATCCATTCACTATCTTTTAATTTGTGTGAAATAGGATTCCTTCGACGTATTCCAAAAATTAAGCGAAGACAACAGGAATTTTGTACTTGCACCACCCGCAAACAGCATCACAGTGATTGAAATGAGACAAGACCAATAAATCGCAAAGCATTTTCTTCATCTCTTAACTCAAAATATATTTTAAAGATCCATAAGCTTTTCTCAGCTTACTAGTCACGTATTCATGAAAACGGAGTTCAGAATCTATAACAACCCCTAATGATTTTGTAGAATTGGATATTTTAAAAATCGTGTTTCGTTTAGTCTAAAAGAGCAGTACAGTTGAGTGTCATCCGCATATAAATGGTATTGACAAAACTTTAGACATTGATTGAACTGACTGGTAGTACATAGTATACAGGGTGATTCACGTTGAGTGTCCTATTAAAAGTTCTGGAGAACTATAAAAGGGATTTTTTTCAAATTCGGCATACGGACATAATAGGTAATAATCTATATTTTAAAAATATTTTCGCAAGTGCAGCGTTGCCACATCTCTCCGAAACCAATAGCAACATTGAAATTTCAAATAGAACACCCTATACTTTATTGCAGTTTCTGATTCTACGCTCGATTTTAAGTAACTTTTGTTAACATCTTCCTATACTTATCTCCTGCCATTTTCTCTAAAAAAATTAATTTATGATTTTTTTTTAGAAAATCACCACGTTAATAAAATTCCATATTTACCTGCGTAAGCGAGATAATTACTAGATCTTTTTTCTGGGTTAGAGAATGCATATATTTAAAATAACTATATGTCAGAATAGCGATATATCATACAGGGTGTCGTATAAAAAGGGCATTTTTACCCAAATTTAGTAATGGTGAAAACTCATTTATTTTAAATACAATACCCTGTATTTTATGGTATCTTCGAATAAACCAATACCTTATCTACAATATTTCTATATATGTTCCTATACCCATCTCCCACCATTTTTTAGATATGAGCCAACTTTGAATATTTTCCTGTTTTCAAAGGCTACCATAACAAAACCACCCGCTTAACGAATAACTTAGCTTGGTAGGCCATGGAAGGTTTTGTTTACTTCTTCCTGAGATCTTTTTGACATTAACAGATAGTTTTCAATTGATGTTCCGTAAAAATGGAAAACGCAATGGAATATTCCAGTATTGATAATTTAAATTTATTTTACATTTATGGAGAGTGTAACAAAGTTATTTCAAGAACCTGCAGAAAATTTGACGAGATGTATCCTCATTTACCTCCTTTATGCACGGGAAAAAATTTAGAAAGTACTAAATGCAATAATAGTTTTGATTTCCTTAAAAATCAATTTATGTAGCTGAAACCATAGGAGGTTGTCAGTATTAACGTGCATAACATAATATTTTGATGATGGTCCTTGGACTCTCATTATACACATTAATACTGACATCCTCTCTTTTGGTACAATTCTTTCGTACGTGTACACAGCATTTTAGGCTTTCTATTTATTTTGCCTTCATATTTCAGATATGAAGCAAATTTTAAAAATCACGGCAAAATTATAAAACATAGATCATACACAAAACTACAAACTGATAATGAATGCAATGAAATAAATGTACTTGGATATTTTAACGTTTACCCTCAAGCATCAATTAGAAGTGCTGAAATAGATCTAGGACTTTCATATTCAACGTATTCTAAGCAAACATAACATTCAACCATTTAAATTTATCACCCAGCGAGGCCTTTTACCAGAAGATTTTCAAAGACGTACTGAATTTTGCGAAATAGTTCTAACTAAAATTGAGGAAGACCCACTATTTTTGAAAAAAATTATCTGGACTGACGAGTCGAAATTTACGAGGGAAGGAATATTTAATAGACGAAATAGTCATTTTTGGGCGGCTGAAAACCCAAAATTGGTTATAGAACGAAGATTTCAGTTTCAATTCGGGTTTAATGTTTTTTGCTTACTGATGGACAATAAATTTGCTTATTGTATCTACGATGAAAATGTAACTTCGAATAAATATCTGGATATTTTAAGAACTAGAGTTAATGAGTTTTTGGATTAGTTACCACTACAATTATTGATTTCTTGCTGGTACCAATTGGATGGGAATCCTGCACATTGCAGAAATGAAGTGAGTCAAGAATTATATGGAATGATAGGTGGTTCAGATGTTTGGGACCATGGGATTGGCCACCTCGGTCTCCGGACCTAACTCCCCTAGATTCTTACCTTTGGGGAACCATCAAAGAGCGAGTGTATGTAGGAAATCCAATACAAAATCTCCAGGATCTGGAAAATCGAGTACGTCGAGCTTTTGACGAATTAAATCCTGAGGAAATACGAAGAGCAACAACAAGAAAACAATTAACATGTTTGCACGAATGCCTTAATGCGAATGGTGGCCATTTTAAGCAATTTAACAATTAGTTATCTTTCTTTTGCTAAAAATTAACGATTATGTATTATTTGTTTGTTTAATTATCACTTATAATATCTAACACCTTTAGGTTACAAATTGTATTTAAAAAAATACATTTTGGATTATTCACCGTATTTAAAACTGTTTGTTTATTTCAAATATTTGTCAGTACGAGGTAAATAAAACCTTACATGGCCTAACTAGTTAAGTGATTCGCTAAGCAGGTGCCGAGGCGGGTGCTTTTGTTGTGGATTGTCTTTGAAAACAGGAAAATATTCAAAGTTGGCTCGTATCTAAAAAATGGTGGGAGATGGGTATAGGAACATATATGGAAATATTGTAGGTAAGGTATTGGTTTATTCGAAGATATCATAAAATACAGGGTGTTGTATTTAAAATAAGTGAGTTTTCACCATTACTAAATTTCGATAAAAATGCCCTTTTTATACGACACCCTGTATGATATATCGCTATTCTAACATATAGTTATTTTAAATATATGCACTCTCTAACCCAGAAAAAAAATCTAGTAATTATCTCGCTTACGCAGGTAAATATGGAATTTTATTAACGTGGTGATTTTCTAAAAAAAAATCATAAATTAATTTTTTTAGAGAAAATGGTAGGAGATAAGTATAGAAAGATGTTAACAAAAGTTACTTAAAATCGTGCGTAGAATCAGAAACTGCAATAAAATATAGGGTGTTCTATTTGAAATTTCAATGTTGCTATTGGTTTCGGAGACATGTGGCAACGCTGTACTTGCGAAAATATTTTTAAAATATAGATTATTACCTATTATGTCCGTATGCCGAATTTGAAAAAAATCCCTTTTATAGTTCTCCAGAACTTTTAATAGGACACTCAACGTGAATCACCCTGTATAATAAAAGCTCTAGAATACTACCCTGCGGAACTCCCACCCTTACACACTCAACATTTGAGCAACAATCCCCCAATGTTCTTGTTGCTTACGGTTGTTTAGAAATGATGCAAAAAACTCTATAGTTTTCTGGGAAAAACCAACATTGTGCAGGATTGATAATACAATTTCGTGATTTATTAGGTCAAACGCTTTTGTATAATCTAGAAGTATTAAAATACCTATATTATTTTCATCGCATGCTCGAAGCAATTCGTCAGTGACATCCGCGATTGCTGAGATGCAACTATACTAGAGAATGTTGGTGATATACTAATGGATTGTAGATCTTTATGTTCTTTTTATTGAATCTGTGGTTCGTTCTGTGAAACTTTACGAAAATAGATAAAAAGTAAACATCGAAGACTCTTGTAGGTTACAATTTATGAAAATTTCAACACATGTTTTGGCTTTTTGGCCCTTTTCTAACATTGAAAAAAAGGTCTTGGCGACTTTGAATAGATCCAAATCGGAGCTGTTCTGATTAAAATAGTTAGTCTTGTGCCAAGGGGGTAAATGTGCTTTATGCTAGACGTGCAAGTAATTTTTTTTTTGTACTATTGACCATTTCAGCATAAAAAATTTGGGATGTACCACTTTTTTGCAAAAAAAAAATAGCATAACTTTGTAAGGCACCGTATGGTTATAAACGGTTACTTTAATTATGTTAAAATTGCGTGAAGAATAAACAATTAGAGTATATTGTTAAATAATATACTGATTTTACGGTAAGTTTTATAAAAACAGATACTAAAAATGTGAACAAAATATGTTGGTTATTCAACTAAAAAATTCTCAACCGGAATGCGACCGAATAGAGCATAGCAATAGAATAGAGTATATACATCCTAAAATGCTAAACATGAGTATTTCAAAGAAGTCGTTAAAGTAAAGCTATCTAATGTTATTTTGAGAGTTTTTAAGAGCTAAACAAAATAATAAATAACACTTATCTCAAATCTTTTAGACTGAGCAGCCTTACATAAACCCGTCAAGTTGTACTCGCGCGCGATGATACATCCCTTTTAAGAGTTTAAGGTTTTCATATGGCCCTTTTTCGTGGGACGATTTCTTGGCCCGCTTTCATTTAAGTTAAAACTAATAATACTTGAAACATTTCATTTGGTTCGATTCAATTATAAAAAATTGTCAATGTACTATGTTAAAAATACAATAGAATATTTATAATAGAAGGCTTTTCAAAAATTCCATGCTTTTTTGGAAAGCATTGTTTCCCTTCAGAAAAGAATGGCTGAGAGGGTTTCTCTTTGCCTTTCTTTTTTTCGCCATGGTCTTTTTAATCCCGAACGCTGGTAAGTTAGTTTAAATTTTAGACATTTGTATAGAGAGTACTTATTTAGACGGAAATGTAATTATATTTCAATTTCATACATAAAGTAGGACCCTAGGCGACATCTATGCAGTATTTATTAACTAAGGGTTCATCCAATAAGAGGCAGTTTTTATCAAATTAGATGTCGAACTTTTTTTCTGATTTCTAAAACAAGAGTTAGTCTGCGTCAAAGTTTTGTTTGTTACAGTTGATTTCAAATTCTTCTTTTGTGGTGGTTTATGGAGCTTTACGTATACAGTGGGTTATGAGTTTATCAAAGATATTTTATTTTCATTCTATGATTTATTTGGGGAGTCATTTTTACGTATTTTCAAGAATTAAATTTATGGTCTCTTTAAAGATTTTACTTTCTTTTTCTTTGGTTCTAAGATTGGTGACTTTTAGTAAAAATAAACCACATTTGTTAAATATCTATATTCAAGCAGAGATACCAACGTTGTTGCAGTTTGCTGTTGTTCGAGATATAAACTGCTGGCCAGTTGAAACAATTCACCTGCATTTTTTGGTAAAATTTAGGTTCGAATATTTTTAAAACGAGACGAGATACTGAAGTGCGGTTTTAACTTGTATCTTCCAAATTTTATGAGATATAACCGATGTTAGGCGTAAAACCCAACTAAGCTAAAAAGTTATTTATACAGAGAGTTAAACTAGACTGCAAATTTTTCAATTTTTTATGTGTTCCGAAAATTTACAAAAACAATTTCAAAATTTTTTTTAAATTTTTTGAGATATTATTTTTTTGTCAAAAAATTTAATTTTTCTACATAATAACCTGTAACTTTTTAGTAGCCATTTGATGTACAATTTTCTTGCTAGAGGGCCCTTAAGTCATATTTTTGTTTAATGTGCACGGTCTGCACTACGCAGAACATATACAGGGTGTGAAAAAAATGTGGCAAGGTTAGTTAAAAACTTCACAATCCTAAGGATCATGTACGTATATTTCAACACCCTGTAGCATAAAAAAAAATCCAATTTTAAAAGTTTTTACTTAAGGTTTAAGTGGTAGTGAATGTTTTCTCCAAACGCTTTTTTAATTTTCTCTCTTTATGATTTTAACAAATACAGGTGTTGATTTTGCAGCCAAATTTACCAACATTGGGTAACACAAGAAACATGTAACAGGTAGGGGTCTCGGTATCGGTCTCGATGCTTCGAGACCTACTTAGTCTCGGTATCGGTCTCGAAAGTCTCGGTGGTCTCGAAAACAAAATTTTAAAAATAATAATTGTTCGCCGAGATGTTATTTAGACAAAAGTACATGGAAGCCTACGTTCGAAACTCAGAGTTTTTCTAATCTTAAAAATTTAATGAAAAAAAAACCCAATGTTCGAACATTTCAGTAAAGTAGAAAAAATGTAGGTATATTTATATAAAAAATTATTCTATGATTCGAAATGATGTTGCCAACAGATGGTATCAGTAAATGAAGATTTACGGACAATAGTAGGTGTATCAAAATAAATATCACATATCCCTTGTTCTTTGGACATCAACAGAAAGGCCACATATCACTAGAGTTACTTAAGCAACCATCCACTGAACAATAATTATTTGACATTTCGAAAGATATATAAATGGAATAAGATATATTAAACACAAAATAAGGACACACAACAATGCTGCCGAACTCGTGCAAGCAACGTGTTGGGCATTCTAGGGACAGACGTTATAATTCAATAGGTAGAAAACGATCGTTGGCCAAGTAAAGCACCCTTAGGTATTCTGTAAACTTTGCTATTGTGAACCAAACTTTTATTACTTTGATGCGTATTTACTCTCTTAACCAGGACCGTTTTTAGGGGTCTGCACGTTGTGCTTGCACAAAGGCGGCTATGGTTCATAATACTACTTGTGAATCAACTATTTTTGTTCTTTGGTAAATTAACTATAAATTTCAAAAGTGGAGTAGCTTTTAAAAGTAAATGTATTTATTAAACAAATATCTACTTGTTCAATTTTTCGTAACCTCTTTTGAGAAAATGTACAGGGATAAATATTATATTGTGCCTGCTGAATAACCAATAATATCAAGTTCTTCAAGCGATGATAACTATGACATCGATTATACATCACTATTTAAAAAAAAAGTGATTCCGAAAATTGGAGAAAAGAAATAATAGAATATTTGCAATTCAAGCGCGCTCCAAAGGGTACAGATATTTTAGAATGGTGGAAAGCAGACGATAAACAATTTCCAAATTTAGCCAAAATGGCAAAAGATCTTTTGTCTATACAGGCGACCTTTGTAGCAGTAGAGCGTTTATTTTCAGAAGCAGGGTTAATTAATACAAACTAAGAAGCGTGTTAAATGAAACTTCAAATAAATGCTTATTATGTATTCATTCATGGTATAACAGTAACTTGAAAAATGAAATTATGAAATTAGTTTAAATTTTCTGTAATATTTTTAGGTTTATTATATAGGTTGAAATAAAATCTAAAAATATGCTTATAATGTATGTTTAGAAATTTAAATTTTTACTTTGTTATTAGAACAGTTCATTATTTTTTAAGCGTAATCGTTGAATTAGCTTTATTGATCATTTGTTTAAAATCCTAAGCCTAATTCTACTTTGTGTTTTGTCTGTTGAAAATCTTGTCCGTATGTATCATTTTTATTATACACATATAGTTAAAATTTTTATATCGTCCATTATTTTCAAATGCAAACAAAATCAATACAAAAATATTGTTCTATAAAGCACGTACCTTCTTTAATTAGCAAGCCATCGAAACGATTAAAGGAGAAAATGTTAAGAAAAATTTTCACTGATTTTTTTTTAACAATTTTTTTTAATTTTAAGTCGGAAAATTTTTAAATAAAAATCACTATAATTACTTCTGTTGGAGACTTTACCGTATCTATACTATATAAGAATATGACATTGCGATGTTTTTAGTTGTTACAGTCTATTAGTTATTAATTACTGAATCAAAAAACTAAACATTTTTTGATTTTAATTACTTTTAATAATTAAACATAAAATCCTATTATAAATTTATAAAGATAACAATATCAAAATCCAATATAGTATGGTTGTGATAAAATGTCTCTTTTTGAGAACAGTTTAACAATTTACGGTTTTCGACGTGTGAAGTGGAATTTCGCTACTAGAATTTCTAAATTTGGGAAATTCTCATGACTATTTCACTAGTATCATTGTTATAAGAACATATACAATGCTAGTATAATATAATTGATTATAGAAAAATTATTTTTTGCATCAATTAATTTGCCCCCAAACATATTTTTTGAATTATTTTGTCAAAACAAATAATTTACGAACATTAGTTATTTTGCTACTTCACTTTGAGATCGACACCGAGAGTCTCTATAGGTAAGTCTCGGTATCGGTCTCGGTCTCGAATTCCAAGTCTCGGTCTCGAATACCAAGTCTCGGTCTCGGTCTCGAATACCAAGTCTCGGTCTCGGTCTCGAAATACTTTTTCGAGTCTCGGTATCGGTCTCGGTCTCGTTTCGAGACCGAGACCGAGACTAGTCTCGTGCTCTCGCGAACGCCTAGTAACAGGCTACCACCTTTTTAGTTTTAAAAATATCAAATTGAAATTTGAAATATCTCTATAACTCCGTAAAATAAACATAAAATTTTCTATAAAAAAATAATTAGGTTACTTCCGCTTTAACCGGAAGTAACCCCCTACTTTTTTATTTTAAATAGAAATATAATTAAATATTAAATAATAAATATAATATAATAAATATCAGAGTAAACTGCTCATTCGGCCACTAAAACAAAAAGTGAAAAAAATTGAAAAATTCTATTACTTTCCTAACGATGTTTAAGTTAAAATGTCTAAAAAAATAAAAACTAAGCTTATTTTGGACTGTTTAAAAGAAGTATTTTGTAAAAAGTGACTGCATTTTGATCATGAAACGTCAAAGTGACATTTTCAAAAAAAGACTGTCCAGCGGCCATTTTGGAAACAAACTTACCTTGTGATATATCGCTGATAAGCTAATTTTAAGCTGAATACGATAATTAATAAAAATGTACAGGGTTCTATTTAAAATAAAAAAGTAGGGGTCCCTTCCGCTAAAACCAAAAGTAATTTTTAATTACTTTTTTATAGAAAACTTACCTCTTCTCGAGTTATAGAAACGCCTTAAGTCTAATTTTTTTGATATTTTTAAAACTAAAAAGCTGGCAGCTTGTTACGTGTCTCTTGTCTTACCCGATGTTGGTAACTTTGACTGTAAAATCAACGCCTGTATATTTAAAATAAAAAAGTTAGAGAGAACTAAAAAAACGGTTTGGAGAAAATACTCGGTACTTCTTAAAACTTAAGTGAAAACTTTTTAATTTAAATTCTTTTTTATGCTACAGGTCGTTAAAATATATGTACAGGGTCTTTGATTATATTTACGTAGCTATGTGTAGCCTTTATTTTTAAAAATAGAAAAAAATGTTTTATACAAAAATTGTAGTTTTCTCCAATATTCTATTTTGAGAATATTCAATGTTTGCAAAAAATTAATAATTTAAATTAAAATATCTCAAAAATGGCTCATCTATATATATATATATATATATATATATATATATATATATATATATATATATATATATATACATATATTTGAAATCAGAAAAAAAGGTCTTTCGTTTTAGTGTATAATATACAGGGTGTTCCATTTAAAAAAATATAGGTTATGTTTACCCCACTCTTGCCGACGAGTAATTATTTCATTGAATATTCTCAAAATAGAATATGGGGAAAAAAACTACAATTTTTGCACAAAACATTTTTTTCTATTTTTAAAAATAAAGGCTAGGCTAACCTTGCCACATTTTTTTCACACCTTGTCTATTTTCTGGATAGTGCAGACCGTGCACATTATAAAAAAAATATGACTTAAAAGCCGTCTAGCAAGAAAAAGTTACATCAAATACCTAACAAAAAGTTACAGCTTATTATGTAGAAAAATTAAGTTTTGTGACAAAAAAAACATATCTCATAAAATATTATAAATTTTAAAAAAAGTTTATGTTTTTGGATTACTCTAATCTAACAATCAAAACTAAAAAATTGTTTTTGTAGATTTTCGGAAGAAATAAAAAATTCAAGAATTTGCAGAGTTTTGTTTAACACCCCGTATAAATAACTTTTTAGCTTAGGTAAGTTTTACGCCTAACATCGATTATATGTAATAAAATTTGTTAAATTTTACCAAAAAATGCAGGTGAACTGTTTCAAGTGGCCAGCAATTTATATAGCAACTGAATTGGTGAGATAAAATATTTAATTAAGTTATACTAACAATTATATTTGATAACATTAGAAAATATAATTTACGAAGAAGCCTACAGAGTACTTTTTGGATTTTACTTATCATATCTTAATTAATTTCAGCAATGTGACAGTGTTGCCTGCTACATTTAAAATAAATAAATAAATTTAAATATTATAAATTTATAATGCTCTATAACCCTGTTGACATTTCATGATTAAAGCGCGGAGCACAATGCAAATTACGTCATTCGTTTTCGTCATTTTAAGTCGAACTTTTTTTTTTCGGTATTTTGTTAGATACCTACTTTTTTGAAATATAGGTTACAAATGGGTTATATTTAGTTCTAACGTTAAAATTATCACCCATTTTTGTTTCACAAATGTGCACTTACTTTTTAAGTTTCGTTTTTTACGTAAAACGAATACGGGAAATCCACTGTGTTCCTCGCGTAATCGGCCATTTCTTTGAATTCAAGAAGCAATGTTGCCAAGCGTAATTCCATTTTGTCAGTTTAAAATTCATTACTGTTATTACTGTTTATTAGAGCTATTTTGCTTGAGCTAATTGAGCTAACAATATTTTGTTCTTTAAATAAATAAATAGTTTATATATTTAAAGTTATTTTTGTTATACTATACTACATCCGAAGCACAATGTGAAGCAGTAAAGGGTTAGCACTAGGTTAGAGTCCGAAGGCATCATCATTAAAGCCATAAAATAAAAAACCGTATAGTTCAAAGGCTGCCAGCTGACAGCGCGTAGGCAAGCAACGTTCATATACTAGGTAAGTTGGTACCGGGTTAGCACCGAGTTAGGCATCCAAGGCCATATTTAACTTTATTTTTAATATACTTGCTATGGGACCACTCCGGTAATATCCTGAATAGTCCCCTTAGACAAATTGGTTAAACTATCCCGGACTAATCGATGTACAGGGTGTCCGGATTTGGTTGCAAAAGCAGGGTATCTCGCTTATTTTTAAAGATAGAACCTTGCGGTTTTCACGAACCTAAGCTAATTTTTTGTGAAACTGATGAAGCCGTAAACAAAATTTTCATAGCCTTCTTCGTTTATGAGATACAGGGCGAAATAGAAAATTTTGAATTTTGGGACCCCCCTCGTATCTCGGTTATCCTTTAACTTAACGCAAAGAGAAAAATTGCCGCTAATGCAGTTCTTTATGTGGCGTAGTCATATTTTTCATTTGAGTGGTTATTTTTTAGATATGACCCAAAGTTGTGTTTTTTTTAAACGGGACACCCTGTATATTTGTCCAGAAATTATTTTGTCTTTTTAAAAGCTTCTCAAAAATATATAATAGTATGGGTCAATTTTAATAAACAACAACAAAAATCCTAATTTTTATAATTATCATTCCAAATTTTGCAGTAGGCAATGCAAAACAATGCTGCCTTTTATTTAAAGTCGTTAACAATATCTACATCCTAACAATAAATCAAAATAAATATGTAATTAAATCTATTTATCAAAATATGTATTGATAATTTCGCACCAAAAAAGTACCACTTACCTAGATTTATGTAACACAAGAACAAAACAGTAATAAATTATTATGTAACAAGCCTTTCAGCAAAAATCAACTGTCGTATAAGAACTACAGTAACCAAGGAAATCAAAAGAACTGTTTTCCATTTTGTTCAATGCATGCTTCGCACAATTTTCGTATTCGTTTTAGGAAAATTTTCTCTTATTGCATTTCCTAAATCTAGTGGTTAATTCTATTTTCCAGATATCCCCATAGAAAGAAATCTAAAATCGACAAATCTGAGGACCAGAGGGTCATCTTATAGGTCCATTTGTTCCGATCCATCGATTGATAAAATTATTGTCCAGAAATAATCTCGTCTTTCCAGAATTGTGTGCAGGAGCACCGTCCTGTTGAAAATAAATTTCGTTAATTTGCGCTAGAGAAACATCGTCAAGTAATTCAGGTATACCTGCCTCTAAAATTTCTGTATAGCGATTGGCTGAAAATTTTATATGTGTTCCTAATATGAAGCAGGACACATTTAGACCAAACCTGCCCTGCTGTCTTCTGGGAAATATTTGGTGTTGATTTTCCTAGGACCAGAATCTACTATTGTGCCTATTGAGTACACCAGAATTATTGAAATGTGCTTCGTCTGACCATATAACCATCCTTTCAAAATCTCTAACCATATCGCATCTTTCTCGAAACTAATTGCAGAAGACTACCCGACGCTCTGCATCCCCGGGCTGTAAGTGCTGTAAGTGCTGCACGAGCCTAAATTTGTATGGGTGGTATTTGTGCTTTTTTAGAATTTCTTGAACTCTAGTTTTTGGAATCCCTATGCTCTTTTCACTGGCCCTACAAGAGTTTGTAGGGTAAGCTTCTGCATTAGCCAAAACCGTAATTTCCTCAGCTTCCCGATTTTCTTTATTATATGTTTTCGTACGAGGTTTGATAAATGATCCGTGATTAAGTAAATTCTTTTTTATCCGATAAAAAGTGGATATATTAGGTTGCCTCCTTTCTGGATATCTAAATAAAAATTAAGCAATAGTATTTCAACGTTCCTAAAAATTAACTATTTACATGTTAAAATACATCTCAGAAGCCGCTTCAACATTTTCATTACTTAATATAAAACAAGCTAACATATCGTACTTTTCATAATGTTCGAAAGTTTGGTTTTCTGCCATAATAATACAAATATATTTTTACACAATAAATAAATACAAAAAACTAGCGCTATATTTTATATACGCGTACAAAATTGTCATTTGCTTCCAAGAAAACGGCATCGTTTTGCATGGCCTACTGCAAAATTTGGGATGATAATTATAAAAATTAGGATTTTTGTTGTTGTTTATTAAAATAGATCCATACTACTATATATTTTTGAGAAGCTTTTAAAAGGACAAATCAATTTCTGGACAAATATACAGGGTGTCCCATTTAAAAAATCGCAACTTTGGGTCATATCTAAAAAATAACAACTCAAATGAAAAATATGACTACGCCACTGGATCCAGCGTAAAAAACTGCATAAGCAGCAATTTTTCCCTTTGCGTTAAGTTAAAGGATAACCGAAATCAAAAAGCAAAAATATCTATTTAGACCAGTATCTCATAAACGAATAAGGCTATAAAAATTTTGTTTACGGCTTCATGAGTTTCACAAAAAATTAGCTCAGGTTCGTGAAAACCGCAAGGTTCTTTCTTTAAAAATAAGCGAGATACCCTGCTTTTGCAACCAAATCCGGACACCCTGTACATAACCTCCGCCTTTTCTGAATACGGCTAAAAAATTTTATTGCACGGAATATATGTGCAAGAGAAATTGTAAATTTTATCAAGAGCGTCAATTTTCTTGTAGCAACACAAAAACTCTTGTACTAAAAGAAGCATTCTAGTATAAAGAAAAACTCTTGTAACCTTTTTTTCTGTGAAGTGTTACAACTCTCTTGTTTTTAGTAATTATTTATCAAGAGGAATGGGGGCTCTGGACAAAAGGTAACCTTTTTATCTGTGAAGTGTTACAAATGTACAGGGTCTTCCATTGAAAAGGAAAAAGGGATTTTTTTTACTTCCCTCGTATTTCTCAAGAAATTCAAAATAGCCAACCGATGTATTTTAGTTAAAAAAATTGAATAAGAAACCAAAGGATGTTGCGTTTTTGTAACGCATATAATAATATATTATTACATTTTTGGATTTTGTGGTTAATTTTGAGTGTTTTTTAATAAGGGTACTATATGTCTATCTTCAACTGTTTTTGTTTTATTGATGTTTGAAAACTGACATTTTTGCTTATTTGAGCCGTCATAGCACCTGAACGGTTGGACCTAGAGCAAAATAATTTTCACATTCCTATCAAAGTTTTTGATAAGCTATCTTATGATGCCAGTTAAACGAAAAAACGGAAATTATTTTGCTACCTATTTAATTGAATATAATCATATGAAATGCAGGAAATGCAGGTGATAACCGTTTTTTTGTTTGACTGGCATAATAAGATAGTTTGTCAAAAACTAAGATAGAAATGTGCACGTTATTTTGCTCTAGGTCCAACCGTTCAGGTGCGATATAGTACCCTTAATAAAGAACACTTAGAATTGACCACAGAATCCAAAAATGTAATAATATATAGGGTGTTTCGTTGAAAAAACGCAACATCCTAGGCGTAAGTCTCTTGTTTGTCACTCAATTATTTTTTTCATACGATTTTCGAATTCTCCGAGCTAAAATACATCAATTGGCTATTTTGAATTTCTTGAAAAATACGGGGGAAATCAAAAGAATACCGTTTTTCCACCTCAATGGAAGATTCTGTACGGTAAGTTCAATAGGTCCTATATCTACTTATACAATATTTTTAGCCCAATTTGTACGGTTTGCACCCCCCCGTATCTCGATTATTTAAGAAGATAGCAAAAAACTTTAAATACAAAAGTTATAAGATTTTTTTACAGAATTTTTATAATATGATATCAGAAAAAACAATTGAACATAAAAAATCAGACATAGTTACCAAACTTTTGTTTTCTTAACACCCTGTATATTATATATTTATCAAATGGGTCTCCTCTAGTTGATTATAAATGTCCTAGGTTTGATATCTTTTTCTCTAAAAATAACCGAGAAATTTAAGAAAAAACTTGCAATAAGAAGCAATGTGTATGAGAGAGGGGGAGAATGCTCCACTCTATAGAGAGCCAAATGGAATACATTGCCTCTTATGGCAAGGTTTTTCTCAAATTGCTCAGGCATCTTTAGACATAACGGTATTAAACCATATTTGATGAATATATAATATACAGGGCATAAAAAAAAGTTTGGTAAATAAGTCCGATTTTTTATGTTCAATTGTTTTTTGTGATATCATGTTATACAAATTTTATAAAAACCCTATATCCTTTGTATTTAAAGTTTTTTAATAATTGAGATACGGGGGAGGAGTGCAAAATATAAGAGATCACCCGGTACATAAAATTTACTAGACTGTAACCCTTAATTTTACCACCGAACATTGACAAGATAAGAAGGGGCACAGTCCGTCGGAACTTTTATGTCGTGCTTACAAAAACGCGCCGACGAATCCGAGAAATTCATATAGCTGTGCAGGTGTCCATGT
Source organism: Kuschelorhynchus macadamiae (assembly GCA_030620095.1). NCBI lineage: Eukaryota > Metazoa > Arthropoda > Insecta > Coleoptera > Curculionidae > Kuschelorhynchus > Kuschelorhynchus macadamiae. Next base: position 1,195,512 of record JAUTXW010004743.1, read on the forward strand.
TTTTACGAGGTCAATACAAACAGCTAGCGATTAAAAAGTCCCGAGATGCCAAAAAATATGTCAGTTCGCGACATAGGTTAAAGCTACTCATCAGATTAATTTCCATTTTAGGCAAAAAATAAGAGTCATATGAGGATGACCTGTTAATATTTTGGTAAAAATCCAATATGCCAGAACAAAATGGCGGACTAGTGAAACGTCAAAAAACTATTACTAAAAAACTAATTATCCAATTTCCTCAAATTTTGCACAAAAATCAAGGGTTAAGAATAAACTGGTAACATTTTGGTATGAATAAAAGATAGCGAAACAAATTGGTGGCGTAATATAATATTTAAAAAATCTGTCTGAAAAAACTACTTATTAGATTAATTTTAAATTTTGTGCAAGCAATAAATCTGATATACAGATAAACTGGTTGTGGCACGAATTCAAGATGGTGGAACAAAATGGAGGTCAATATTTTTTTAAATTCAATTTTATTCAAATTTGATATAGGAATAAACCTTTGTATAAACTGGCAGAATTCAAAATAACGTAACAAAATGCCGGTGTTTGTCAATGTAAAAAGTACTTACTTCATTTATTTTTAATTATGCCCAAAAATCAAGTGTGGCATAAATAGAAACTAGGAACATATTGGTAGGAATCCAATAAGAAGGAAAGAAATGGGACCCAATAAAAATGTTTAAAAGATGGTAATGACTATTATACTGAACTAAATTGGGCCAGTCTCCACTATTTCTATTTAAAAAAAAAAGAGTCATAACCAGGGAAGTTCCGGCTAAAGAAAATTTACCGATTTTTTAATAGATAGCCAGTAATATAAACACTAAAGCATTGCCGTCCGTACTTGTAAGATTTATATAGTCGTATGCAAACACTTTTAAAGAACTATTTTTTGTCATTATTGGTAGGGATGGAGCTTGGACCCGGTACCCGGCGGACCCGGCTTAAAAATAGAGTACCCGGCTTTGGCCGGGTATCGCAATACTCGGTCGCCGTGTCCAAAATAAATATAAATGAAAATTATCTGAAAAATTATAATACGAATAATATTTATTTATATCTAACATAATATAATACACATATTTTAATAAAACATTAAAACAAAACTTACAATATTCAAAATAAACTTAACATTCTATCAAAAGTAAAAAACTTAACACGATTATTAACAGTCTTAGTTAAGAAGCGGAATATTATGGTGTAAATAAATGAGTATTTCCCCATTTTCGGATCCTAATCTGTTCCGCTTGGATTCAAAAACATTTCCTGCTTCGGAAAAGAGCCGTTCGCTAAATATTGTAGATGCGGGAGCACATAGAAATTTTTTTACAGTTTCTGACAAGATAGGTGCGCTCTGTGTTCTTTTAGCCCACCAAACAAACGGTGATTCATTTCTATCCAGTAATGGTAACTTCAAGTAGTCCTCAATTTCAATTTTGAAATTTGCCTTGACAGAGCTAGATTCGTTTTCTAATTTTTTAGATGAAGAAGCGATTTGAGAAAATACATCCCAGACAGATAATTTAATCTTTTTTGTGGATCTCGACTGAAGTTCATTCAAGGGAACATCATCTTCTGCTTCTGAGTCTTATGAGTCAGCATCTAAGCTTTCATTAATATTTTGAATTTCAGGCGACCTTTGATTGCCTTCAAGAGTATTCATGTACTTTACGAATTCTTTTTTTACTTTATCGCTATCAGTTTCTGTAAAGAAATTAGTTTTGAACCTGGGATCCAATAGCGTTGCAAACGAGTAATTTTGGTTATTTTCAATTCCTTCAAATCTGATATTTAAATTTTTAATGAGAATTTCTTTCAGCGCGTTAATTTCCTTTACTTCTATTTGCGAAAAGTAATGGTTGAGTACTCGAACTGCTGGAATAACTTCTGAAATAATTGTCATTGTGGAACTAAAGTGACGTGTTGTTTCTTCAAATGGCTTCAGAAGCAGTAAAAGATTTTCTATTATTTCCCATTCGGTCTGGGAAGAGCACTAAGAGCAGAAACAGAGTTTGGATACTCAGTAAAAAAAATATTTAGTGCACGCTTTTCTTCCTATAATCTTTCCAATAAGTAGTAGGTGGAGTTCCACCTAGTTGGAACGTCTTGTATTAATTTTTTTAAAGGCATATTTAAGTCTTTTTGAATTGATGTTAATTTTTCTCTCGACGGCGACGAGTGATTAAAATGAGTAACAATGTTTCTGCAATGCGCAACTGTCACACTCTTTAGACATTTAAGTGAATCAAGAACAACCAATTGTAATGTGTGTATGAAGCATGATTCATTATTTAACTTCATATCTTTTGCAGCTTTCTTTATATTAGCTCCACTGTCTCGCAAAAACAAATGAATGTTTTCGAAAGAAATATTATTTTCCAATAATAATTCTTTCAGCAAGTTAGAAATATTTTCAGCTGTGTGGCTTCCATCAAAGCTTTTTACATTTAAAACGACATGTTTATTTTCAAATGTACTGGTAATCCAGTGAACAGTTAAACTTAAAAAACTCTTATTATTAACATTTGAGGTCCACATATCTGAAGTGAAGGAAACTGACTTTACTCCAGAAAACATTTTACATATTTTCACTTTGTACGTTTGATACAAGTTTGGTATTACAGTCTTAGTAATGTAAAATCTACTTGGAATCTCATATCGTGGTTGTAAAGTTTCTACGAGTTTGCGGAATCCTAAAAGAAATGGAAGAGAAATAAAATATAATAATAACAACAACTAACAACAACACTTTTTTAGTTAAAATTGTAATAAATTAAAATTTTGATTATTATTTTATTATTTTCTTCCCTTTATAATACAAATAATTTAATTACAAATCACTAAAATTAGAAGAGCCCAACTTACAAGTAGGTAGTAAATAATTAAAATAATTAATTATCACAAAAAATATTCACTAACCTGTATCTTGTACAATAGTAAATGGTTGATTATCCAAAGCAATCATTTCGCCAATTGCGTTGTGAACTTCCATCGATCTTTTGTCATTGATATCCCATTTTTTTAACATAAAATCAGAAATAGAAGATTGCTTAGTTATTGGTTTTGTAGTTATAATGCTTGGTAAATCAGGACCGCTTGAAGTACATTCCTTAATTCCATTGTAGGCTTCTTTATGCGAACTTTTAAGATGTTTCCATAACGAAGATGTATATGATTTTTTTCCTAGTCCTCGTTGAATTTTAGCTTTACAAAGAGTACATATTGTTTTCGATTCATCGTTATCATCAAGGCCAAAATATTCCCACACTTTACTTGAAGACATAATCAATTTTTTGAAAGTAAATCATATATTCTTAACTTCCTAACACTTTCACTAAAAATTACTTTTCTCACTAGTCACTCAAATATGCTCGAATATAAACAAACAGGCGGCCTAAAAATGAAATCAATAAAGCAAATGGGAGATTTTCAGCATGCATGGGGATTCCCCGAAGTAGTGTCGTCGCGTCGTCCGCCGAACAGAATCGGCCACGCACGTTGAACTACTAGTAATGTGTGGCGGTATCGAGATATCCAATTATACAATATGTTTGAATAGGCTACTAGACCCGGCCGTTGGACCCGGCGGCCGGGTACCCGGTACCTGGTCCTTTTGTTTTACCGGGTACCCGGTACCCGGCATTTAGAAAAAAGGAGGCTTGCTGCATCCCTAATTATTGGTACATCGTTTTTTTTTTATATTCTTCGATCATATCAGGAGTTACATTAACCAAAACTTTATTAATATCTTGGATACATTTTGCACCTTCAACCTCATTAGGATATTTTTGAATAAATAATTTTTTGAATGCCTTACAAAATTGTATTGGGGTTGGATTTCTCGAATTTTTGCCACAATTTCTTATTAGGACAAAAAAAATCGAGGCAATAATGATTAAGGTTTCTTGTTAAAAGAAATGAATAATTTTTGCTTTTTAAAGTTTCCCATAAAGATAGAACGGAGTTAATCGCAATTTTCCAGCCATTTAGCCAGCACAAAACACTAAGTAAATTAGTAAATGCTTATTGTAATTTTTAAAAAATAAAAAATTCTCAAGTCCAAAATAAAAAAGTAAGGATCTTTTGATATCTAAGGCAGACAAAGGTAATTCTCTAGTCATACTTAATAAATTTGACTATATTTCAAAGGTCGAAAGTTTCTTGATAGATAATAACTTCACTCTTTTATCTACTAACCCCTTTAATTCCTTTGTAAAAAAAACATCTAAACTTGTCAAACATTTTAGTTTATTTCTTGAGGAAAACCAAGCTCCAAAAAACCTCATTTTTAGCAATCCTAATATGCCTAGGTTGTATGGCTTGTCTAAAATACACATAATAGATGTTCCTATAAGACCAGTTGTTAGTTTTACTAACACACCAATATCTCTAATTGCTAATTTTATACATAAACTCATTAGAGAGCTTTCAGGTTTCATTCTGAAGTTTGGGGTGAGTAATTCATTGATGTTAACCAACAAACTTAAATCACTGAACCTACCACCTACCTGTTTGATGGTCTCCTTCGATGTTACTAACCTCTTTACCACGGTCCCTAGAGATGAAACAGTCAAACTGGTGAGTAGCCTTCTTGTAGCTAAAAATATTGATAACCAAAAAATTGTTAATATACTATCTCTTTTAAACTTCTGTCTCTCTCAAAATTTTTTCTCTTTCAATGGGAAAATTTACAAACAGCCTGATGGCTTAGCAATGGGTAGTTGTTTGTCTCCTTTTTTGGCTGATTTATTTATGAACCACCTTGAGACAACATACATTATCACTGACAGCAATCCTAAATTCTGCATTGGTTTAGATATGTGGATGATTGTCTTTGTTTTCTTGATTGTGACAGACTCGAGACTGACAACCTGCTCTTGAAACTTAATAACATACATCCAAATATTAAGTTTACTATCGAATTTGAAGACAACAAAAAACTAAACTTTCTTGACTTAACAATTGAGAGGACGATTTCAGGATTGAGTTTTGCTGTCTATAGAAAGCCTACTCAGACCGATCATACAATATCTAACTTGTCTCATCATCCTAATCAGCATAAGATGGCAGCTTTCCATTGCTATGTTAACAGACTTTTAAATATTCCTCTTTCTATCGACAATTATAACAATGAAGTTAAAATACTAAAACAAATAGCAGTTAACAATCATTATGATCCTAATTTATTTGATTCCTTGATACTCAAAACCAAACATAAAAAACTAAAGAAAGAGATTTACCCCATGGCAAACAATTCTAACAAATAAATAGCTTTACCTTATTTGAATAGCAGTCTAAATGATAAAGTATCTAAAGTTTTCTCAAATAATATCCCAAACATAAAAATCTCTCATAAAATTAAATCCAATCTAGGCACACTTTTAGTAAATACAAAGGATAAAATAGACTCTTTATCAAAAAGTGGAGTTTACAAACTCTCTTGTGACAAAACTTGCATAGGCAGAACTTGTAGACTCTTACTCACAAGGATTAATGAACATCTAAGAACTACCTCAGCCTTTGGAGAGCACCTGAGATCTTCCAATCATAGTTTCAGCCCGAGGTCAAATTCTAAACTACTTCATAACATAAAAACTTCCAACAGGTTGGACTTTATGGAGGATATCGAAATTTCCAACGAACTAAAGAATAATGACTCATGTCTTAATACACAAGTCTCCCTCAATAGATCTTTTATCCCTCTACACCGCAGACTTTTGGACTAATTCCATCGCTCTATGATGAACCCAGACTTAAAGTCATTTACCCTGTCTGATTGATCCATTCTTCTTCCTCTCTTTATATTAATATTCATTTAAAAAAACTTATATAACTTTCCGATCCACATCTCCTTTACTCACTTATATCAGTTTTAAAATTCTCATTTTGAAAATAAATAAATTTAATTTTCAATTCAAGATACAAATTCTCATTCCTCGCCACTTTGTTTACATAACACACATTTATCTGAAAGCATCTTTAGTTGTGAATAAGATTGAAATATGTATATATGTTTTAATTTGTGCACCAATTTGTACAGAACCTCCACAAAACATTGATTGTTCTAATTCCTGTTTGACATTTCTCCTCTTTATTTAAACAATTTTAATGGAATACTTTTATTAATTCAAAATTAAATTTAAAAATTGTTTAAGTCATAATTCTATAAACAAGTTGGTTTCAACTCTGCTGAAGCCAACCCTGCTTCATCAATATGACCAACTTAAAATACTTGAGAAAAAATTTCCCCTAATAGTTCCTTACTAGATTTGAATCTCTTGCAATTTATTTACAATATATACAAATAATATAAAATATTTCCACGGCCTTCCACATTTAATTTGATTAATTTTCTAATCATTTTGGTTAAAATTTGCTTCTTCATTGACACTTGTTTTCCTACAGATTTAAATTTTAAATATATTGATAGGTTGCCAACCTCACAGGGCTAATTTTCCTTGTAGGTTTAACCTTCAAACTCTGTTATTTGAGACCACCACATTTCAGCCTTAACTGGAACGAAATGCTAATTTAGGTCGCTAAAAGGGGGGTGATCCCTTGTTTTATAAAAGTTTTAAATGTGATTTGTTATATATTTGACATGTAACTTACAATTTAAATGTATACTGTTTTTAACTGTTTGTGGTACTCTATGGATTTATTTCCTGTGCACACTTGACTAAGTAAGTAGATCACTTATTGAATTATTATTAGAGATTGCTTTTTAACACAAATTATCTTCATAATTACTCTTTTTTACATAGTTTCTTTGTCCTTATTTGATTTCACTTCTACATTAGTAACTCTATTCATAAAATACTTATCGAAAACTAAAGAAAGTGATTTCCTTCCTTTCAGGTGGCACTGATGATGGCGAAAGCCGAAAGCGCTTTGCTACGTTTTTAATAAATTGATTTGCACGAAATACAAAGAAAAGATTTTCACAATTTATAAAGACAGTTGGTATACATTAATGTTTAGTGGTATATTTCAATACTTTATCATACGACAGACAACCGGTTTATGCATCTTGCCCGGTAGCGACTTCGAGGGATCGAAAAAGCATAGCATCCGATATTCGAATGAGCTAGGCATATCAAGGGAAGGAGCTTCGAGTGCTCATTCTTGTCCTGTTAATGTTCGGTGATTTTACTTATAAACTGAACTGAGGCTACGATTATGAGGTTATATCTCGACATGTAAAAAAACAACTAACCTGCACCGCTACCATCACAGCTAAACCAAACGTAAATGATATTTGTTGATGTGGAATGGATCCATCTTTTGTTATGCCGGCGACACAGCCCATACAGCCTAAAAATACTAAAATAGCGGTACCACCAACTTCCCCGGCACATAGGACTATCCTGTCCATTGTGGTCATATCATCGCCTACTTGTATCTTCTTTCCTGAAAAGAAAAAAATGTTTTAACTAATGACATAACAAAATCCATATCCAACTTAAAAATTTTTAGTAACAAATGACTGATAGAAAGTAGATTAAAAATATTTTGAAGCTAAGAAATGGGTACAGGGAGGTTCTTCAGGTGTTTAATTTTCATTAGGTATATATGAACTTAATATGTAAAGAGGTTAAAGGCACCTCATACCCTATCTCTAGCTACTATACAGTATTTTCTTTTTACATATAACTTGACTGATATATGTGGATCTGTTACAGATACAACTTCAAGTGATTTGAAGACATACAGGGTACGTCAAAAACACGTGAAATATAAAAGAATACCCTGTATCTTATCGCATATTTGAATTTTACATAAATATTTAGGCGAAATGTATTAAGGGAAGGGTCTTCAACCCTCGGGCCGCGTGCTGCCCTCCTTCTAACTTCATACGGCTCCCAGAGGCTAAAGAAAATAATGTATCGCGACGCGCTTGCGAATGACACTCCGAGAACGCTAGCGCCACCCAGTTAGAAGAAATCCTCTCTGAGAGCTTGCGATCACGACTACCCACAAGGACACTAGATGGCGTTGCATGTCAATTGAATCTTGCTAATGATTCTAGAAATTATTACTACTAATTTCCAGAGATTCAAAGTTGACGCTTCGGCCTATATAAAGCGAATACAGCGATACAAGCGAAATAGTGCCAACGTGCAGTTGTGCAAGTTTAGTTTTGTCGTGGACATTTTTATAGGAGAATTAAACTCGTTTTTTTCTACCTTGACATTAAAAATAGCTTCTACTTCGGGTAAAAAACGAAAAATTATAAAAGAAAAGCGCATATTCCAAGAAAAGTGGACTGAATTGTACTTGTTCGTTAGTGTTAATCAAAAACCCGTCTGTTTGGTGTGTCAAGAATCCCTTTCAGCCTTGAGGGAATACAACTTAAAAAGATATTACGATACAAGGCATGTCACAAAGTTTTAGACATTTAAAGGACAATTGTGGCAAGATAAGGTAAGAGCTCTAAAAAGTCAGCTTCAACGACAGCAAAATAGTTTTCAAAATCAGAATATTGAAAATGAAGCAAGCATGAAGGTTAGCTATATTATATTCAAAAAAAATAGTTTTGGAGTCAAAACCTTTTATTGACGGTGAATTTATCAAGGGATGTATGGACGCCGCCGCTGAAATGTTGTGCCATTTTAAAAACAACTTTTTTTTTTAAGTTAGTTTGTCCGGTGTTACAGTTGCCAGAAGAATCGAAAAGTTAGCGGCGGGGTCATTGAAAATTCACTAAAAGAACGTGCATCAAAATTCGTATACTATTCTGTTGCGCATGACGAAAGAACAGATTTAACCGATACCGCTCAATTAGCTATGTTTATTCAGAGCATTGATAACAATTTTCAAATTCCTGAAGAGATGGCTGCCCTTTTTCTGATTAGAGGATCTACAAAAGGATGTGATATTTATAAGTGTTTGATGACACTACTGAGACGATATAATTTAGAATTGACACCCTTTGTGCAGTTGTAACACATGGTGCATCATCCATGGTAGGAAACAATGAAGGGCTCGTGAGTTTGATCAAAAAACAGAAGAAAGATCTTCCTTTGATGCATTATGATTGTATCGTTCATCAGCAAAATCTCTGTGCAAAATCCACAAATATTGATGAGGTGATGAAAGTGGTCGGAAAAACTGTGAACTTCATTAAATCACGCGGCCTCAACCATAGAGAATTCCAAAATTTTTTACACGAAATTAATACCGAGCATGGTGATATGACTTATGTTCGTTGGCCGAGCAGAGGAAAAATGCTAAAACCTTCATGGAAACCAAAGTTCCTCAAGTTAGTAACCCCGACTGGCTGCGCGACTTTGGATTTCTCACGAACATCACGCTGCACTTCTTGACACTGTGAAGGCATTTGAGTTTAAACTGAATTTACGGAAAAATCAGTTGTTGAAAAAAGAGTTTACGCCCTTTCCTAAACTGGAAAGTTGCGAATATACAGATGTGGGTAAATATGTAGCAGTACTAGATTTACTCGAAAAAGAGTTCCTATTAAGATTTTCTGATTTTAGAGATAATGAGAATTACATTAATCTCTTTGCCCGACCATGCAGTATATCCGTTGAAGACATGCCAGAAAAATGTCAGATACTTATCGATTTGCAGTGTAATTCGGAACTGAAAGACAAGTTCACACGCCCAGAAAATGATGTTTCTGTTTGGGAGCACATATTTATATAAATAATTATCATTTTCTTAGACAGGATAGGTCTATACTTGGTGGGGGAGTGGGAATATATATAAAAAATGATATACAGTACACTAAATTGTTTGGTGAATGTAGAGACATTATAGAGCATATGTGGATAAAAATTCAGTATCATAATGAAACTGTTATTATTGGTAACGTCTACAGACCCCCAAGCGCAAACTGCAATGAGTTTTTGTCATCCCTCGAAGATATTCTAATCGATTTCTTTGCACAGTGTGATAGAATTGTCTGTCTTGGGGACATCAATATGCTAGGTCCGGATGCCCAACATGTAATCCAACTAAATAATATCTTAAGTGCATTTAATTTAGAGCAAGTAATCTCCGAGCCTACTAGACTATCAAATACTGCTTCTACGCTAATTGACCTAATATATTGTAATACGGGGAATGTTCAGGATGTTGGGACGAGGGATGTAGGCGTGTCTGATCATTTGCTTGTTTATATTTCGTTAAATTTTAAGGATACTGAACCCTATGTTAATCAATATAAGTATAGGGCAATACGTAGCATTAATCTGGCGGAGTTTCAGAATGACTTGGAGGGTGCTCCTTGGGGTAATATTTATCAGATGAAGAGTATTAATGAAAAGGTTTCGTTTCTCACGGGCACAGTTCTGAGTCTTTTCGATAGGCACGCTCCAGTTAGAGTGAGCAAGAGCAGAGTAAGACCATTCCTTGCATAACAAAAAATATAAAACAGATGAAAAAACTTAGAAATGAGGCATTAAACCGCTTTCGGGGTACAAAGCTCCCTGATCATTGGAATTATTACAAACAGTTTAGAAATCTTACAACATCTGCGATAAGATCTGAAAAGAAGGTATACCTGAACCAGAAGTTTCAAAACTGTAGCCCTAAAAAAAGTGGGAGGAGTTAAAGAAGTTAAATATATTAAACAAAAAAAAATAAAAATATTATTCCAAACCACTTAATAGATGTAAATCAAATTAACAATTATTTCACTCAAATATCAAAAAATATCTCTGTTCCTAAACGAGAATTACTAGATTTTTATGAAAATAATTATCTTTCAAATCACAGATTTACATTTACTACTGTCTCCAATGATATTGTATCTAATATTATTTTAAATATAAAATCAAGGGCATTTGGGGTGGATAACCTAAATACTACATTAATCGTTCTCTGCTGTCCATTCATAATACCGTTTTTAACGCATATAATAAATTCCTGTATTAAAAAATCGTACTTTCCAAAATGTTGGAAACTCGCAATCGTTATTCCATTATGTAAAATAAAATGCCCTCCGAATTTGGTCATCTACGGTCGATATCGATACTTCCAACCCTTTTAAAGATCCTTGAAAAAGTCATGGAATTCCAGATCGCAACTTATCTTTCAAATCATAATATTCTTCCAAAAAAGCAGTCTGGTTTTAGGGCGCGAAACAGCTGTTTAACGGCACTGTGTGATATAGTGGACCACGTGGTGAGAGCACAAGATAAGAATCAGGCTACTTTGTTAGTTCTTCTTGACTACACCAAAGCTTTTGATATGCTTAATCATAATTTGATTTCTATTCTAAAGTACATAGGATTTACTGGGATGGCATCATCACTTGTTGCCTCATTTTTAACAGATAGGACTCAGAGGGTTATTGTTGATGATTTGTGCTCCAGTATTCTCAAAGTTACCTTCGGAGTGCCCCAAGGAAGTATTTTGGGACCTCTACTTTATAGTATTTTTACGTCAAATTTTATTAAATACTTAGAACATGCTAATTATCATTTATACGCAGATGATACCCAACTGTATGTATCGTTTAACCCTAATGATGTGGATCTTATCAATCACGAATTAAATTCTGATTTGAAAAAAATATCACAAATCTCTAACGACCATTTATTAAAACTAAATCCGAGTAAAAGTGTGGCTTTGCTATTTTGTAATGAGAATCATCGAGAGCGGCTTGTCGAACATATTAGCTTAAAGCTAGAAAATGAAAATATATTATTAAAAGATTCAGCAAAAAATTTAGGTCTCATTATGGACACAAAATTAAAATTTAAAGAACATGTAACCGTATGTTAAAACTTTTGTATTAAAAACTAAAGCTATCCTGTGTGAATATTATTATCACACTTTAATTTTGCCGTTTGTGTGTACAGGGTGTCCGGATTTGGTTACAAAAGCAGGGTATCTCGCTTATTTTTAAAGATAGAACCTTGCGGTTTTCACGAACCTGAGCTAATTTTTTGTGAAACTCATGAAGCCGTAAACAAAATTTTCATAGCCTTCTTCGTTTATGAGATACAGGGCGAAATAGAAAATTTTGCATTTGGGGACCCCCCTCGTATCTCGGTTATCCTTTAACTTAACGCAAAGAGAGAAATTGCTGCTTATGCAGTTTTTTACGCTGGATCCAGTGACGTAGTCATATTTTTCATTTGAGTTGCTATTTTTTATATATGACCCAAAGTTGTGTTTTTTTAAATGGGACACCCTGTATATTTGTCCAGAAATTGATTTGTCTTTTTAAAAGCCTCTCAAAAATATATGATAGTATGGGTCTATTTTAATAAACAACAACAGAAATCCTAATTTTTATAATTATCATCCCAAATTTTGCAGTAGGCCATGCAAAACGATGCCGTTTTCTTTTGTTTTCTTGGAAGCAAATGACATTTCCCAATTTTGTACGCGTATATAAAATATAGCGCTAGTTTTTTGTATTTATTTATTGTGTAAAAATATATTTGTATTATTATGGAAGAAAACCGAACATCATGAAAAGTACGATATGTTATGTTAGCTTGTTTTATATTAAGTAATGAAAATGTTGAAGCGGTTTCTGAGATGTATTTTAACAGGTAAATAGTTAATTTTTAGGTATGTTGAAATACTATTGCTTAATTTTTATTTAGATATCCAGAAAGGAGGCAACCTAATATATCCACTTTTTATCGGATAAAAAAAAATTACTTAATCACGGATCATTTATCAAACCTCGTACGAAAACATATAATAAAGAAAATCGGGAGGCTGAGGAAATTACGGTTTTGGCTAATGCAGAAGCTTACCCTACAAACTCTTGTAGGGCCAGTGAAAAGAGCATAGGGATTCCAAAAACTAGAGTTCAAGAAATCCTAAAAAAGCACAAATACCACCCATACAAATTTAGGCTCGTGCAGCACTTACAGCCAGGGGATGCAGAGCGTCGGGTAGTCTTCTGCAATTGGTTTCGAGAAAGATGCGATATGGTTAGAGATTTTGAAAGGAAGGATATATGGTCAGACGAAGCACATTTCAGTAATTCTGCTATACTCAATAGGCACAATAGTAGATTCTGGTCCCAGGAAAATCAACACCAAATATTTCCCAGAAGACAGCAGGGCAGGTTTGGTCTAAATGTGTCCTGCTTCATATTAGGAACACATAAAATTTTATATATTTGAAGGAAATCTAACAGCCAATCGCTATATAGAATTTTTAGAGGCAGCTATACCTGAATTACTTGATGATGTTCCTCTAGCGCAAATTAACGAAATTTATTTTCAACAGGACGGTGCTCCTGCATACAATTCTGGAATGACGAGATTATTTCTGGACAATAATTTTACCAATCAATGGATCGGAACAAATGGACCTATAAGATGGCCCCCTAGGTCCCCAGATTTGTCGATTTTAGATTTCTTTCTATGGGGATATCTGGAAAATAGAATTTACAAAGACCACTATGATAATGTCCAAGATTTAGGAAATGCAATAAGAGAAAATTTTCGCTATTTACGAAATCATCCCGTTATTTAGCTTAATTCTCTAAAACGAATACGAAAATTGTGCGAAGCATGCATAGAACAAAATGGAAATCAGTTTGAACAGTTCTTTTGATTTCCTTGGTTACTGAAGTTCTTATACGACAGTTGATTTTTGCTGAAAGGCTTGTTACATAATAATTTATTACTGTTTTGTTCTTGTGTTACATAAATCTAGGTAGGTGGTACTTTTTTGGTGCGAAATTATCAATACATATTTTGATAAATAGATTTAAATCTATTTATACATATTTATTTTGATTTATTGTTAGGATGTAGATATTGTTAACGACTTTAAATAAAAGACAGCATTGTCTTGCATGGCCTACTGCAAAATTTGGTATGATAATTATAAAAATTAGGATTTTTGTTGTTGTTTATTAAAATAGACTCATACTATTATATATTTTTGAGAAGCTTTTAAAAGGACAAATCAATTTCTGGACAAATATACAGGGTGTCCCATTTAAAAAAACACAACTGTGGGTCATATCTAAAAAATAACAACTCAAACGAAAAATATGACTACGCCACTGGATCCAGCGTAAAAAACTGCATAAGCAGCAATTTTTCCCTTTGCGTTAAGTTAAGGATAACTGAGATACGAGGGGGTCCCAAAATGCAAAATTTTTGGACTCCGTGGAAATTCGCAGAATACAAAAAATCCAAAACTACTGCATTCGTTTAATTTATGGTATCAGACGCAGAAACAGAGTTTTCCATAAATTAGGGGAATTAGGATGGCTTAACACGCAGGATCGACGAATTCTACATTCGGCGTGTTATTTCTACAAAATTATTCAAATTTAAATGTCCACCCTACCTTCATGAAAAGCTTAGATATCGCACTGATGTTCATAGCTTGAATATTCGTAGACAGTTTTTGCTAACAATGCCCTTTCACAATAAAGAATATTTTAAGAAAAGTTTTTCTTACCAGATTGCTTCTTTAATAAACAAGTATAAAATAACTGACTTTTCAATAACAATAGCATCATTTAAAAGAAATTTTAAGCTTAGGCTACTTTCGAAAGATGGTCCCTAGATATTTTTAGTTTTTATTATAGCTTCGTATTTAAGTAGATCATAAATATTATATATTTTTTGTTTTTATTTTTTTTATTTCTTCTTTTTTATATATTTTTTCTTATCGTTTCTTTATCTTTGTTTTTCTTTCAATCCTACATCTCTATCAAGTTATATATTAATTTAACTTCAACCTCTAGATCGAGCTTTTATTCTAATTTCTCATTTTCATGTAATTACTAATTTACAGTTATATATTTAATCTGTACTGGCCTCAGCAGCACCTTCCATTGTGGAGGAAGCTGATTAGTGCCAATTATTCCAATTACTATTTTATAAGCATAATTTATTGTAACTTGTAACCATGAATGTGATTTGGAATAATAAACATGTTTATTATTATTATTATTATTTATTATATGTGTGCGAGCAGCTGTTTTCTCGTATGAAGAAAGTAAAGTCTAAAACAAGGTCGAGAGTTAGTTATAGACGCACATCTGGAAGGAAGTTTGCGAGTTGCAACTACAAAAATAAAACCGAATGTCGACACACTTGTCAAAATTAAACAATGTCAAAAATCTCATTGACTGATTTAACTTTTTAACCAATCAAGATTATTACACTTGAAATTATATGTTTTTTATTTTATTGATATGGTGGTAAAATGACGTGGACTTTGTACTAAAAAAGGTTGATGACCCTTGTATTAACGGATAACTAAACATAACACCTTTTCGAAAGACATATGTTAATTTTTTCAAAAAATATCTACATTGAAAATAGTAACCGTAATCAATTGAACAATAAAGTGCATAGCAGCATTGCATAAGAAGATAAACATCGACCCAGTCTACATATCTATCTATTTTTTAGAAAATCATGTTGGGTTATATAAAAATTCGGCAAGGCCAGATACCCAAAAACTATTATATTTATCAGGGACAATTATGCAATAAATTAGCAAAGTAAAATATCAGATAATTCTTATTTAATAGTCCGCTGGCACACTCATGATTTATTACTCGACTATATCTACAAAAATCAACAGATTTACACGTATTATATAAATCTACGATATGTACATAATAAATACTTAGATGAGACCCATTTTATTATCTTCATCAAATAAATTAAGTAGCACATTATGGAAAACTAACACATAAAGTCACGTCTCGCCCCGCCTCGATAAAATTTATCAATAAAAATGGAGAGGCGTAAATACAGATTTGTTTATTATGATTTAGATTTGCTTATTAACGGGTCCTGTCCATGACAATGACTTAAATCAATAGTTTCAAGCAAAAGTCATTAACCTTTTTTGGTGGTCCACGTCACTTTACCACCATATCAATAAAATAAACAACATATAATTTCAAAGTGTAATAATCTTTATTGGTTAAAAAGTTCAATCAATCAATGCGATTTTTCGTGTGTATCGATATTTGGTTTTATTTTTGTAGTTGCAACCCGCCAACTTCATTCTAGACGTGCGCCTGTTACTCTCAACATTGTTTTAGACTTCACATTCTTCATACGAGGAAACAGCTGCTCGCGCACGTGACTCCCAAACAGATCGGATTTCAGGAAACGAGTTTTGATCGACATTGTAACAATTTTCGTCACTACATTTTAATGCATAAAAATCCGTAAATCCGGTACTGTAAGTCTCCTATCGATGTAGTAAGGTGCTCGCAGTCTCTGCGTAGCGAAATCTTCCGCTTTATATTGAGGCAATTCACAAGTCTTCGTGTAGCTGGCGCCTTAGTTTTGTTCAATTAGTAATTTTGCTTTCTTCTCCTTTAAATATTTTTTCTTTCCTGTGATCCCGCTCAGGGATTGGCTGATCTATTGTCCCGATTTGGTCAGTTTGATTTTAGTAAAGTGGCACCACTGACGGATTGTCATCCCGCTACTGCTGCCTTGTCCTGGTGGTGAGGTAGGTTGAGCTTCTTGTCTCTCTGGAAGTTGAAGGTTAAGTGTGAAACTTTGTCGGCGAATTGATCCTGTTTTAATCGAGGCCATCTTTTGGGATTTACGTCGGCAACTTAGTTAAAAAGGCTCCTATGTGTATTTAATTACGTTGTACCTTAATATCTTTGGTTGAGGAACCTTTTATTACTCTTTTGTGAGGATTTAACTGCACTTGACCGCCTACCATATCTTTTTGATGGGACAAACTTTACGAAATGACTAATAAGAAACCCTTTACCATCAAATAAGAGTTTTTTTTCTTCTTCTCCCTCCTCTTCTACTTCTTGTTCCTGTTCTCCTAACCAGGGTTGAACCTGGATGTGTCATTGTAAGTGGAGCAGAAGTCTGTTACCTAGTACTTAAGTGTGTACGTACCCAGTTTTCCTGCTGGAAATGTCTTCGATGACACTTACATCATAGACTGCTGATCTAAGTCACCGATGCTGATAGACACTTAGATAAGTATCTTAATTTTAACATCCCTTGTACTGAATTGACTTTATTGTTTATTGCTGATCAACTTTATGACTTTTTCTGCTTCTTTTGAGTGTAGAGTATACTTTTTGATATAAAGTTCTAACTACTGCTGGTGTGCATAAACCATGATTATTGGTGTTGTCAATAAGATTATTTTTACTTTATAACTTATGCTGATACTCAAATATCACATTATAAGTTTAGGACACAATAATCTATAGGTTTTTGTCAACATTTGACCGTATAGTAGGCTTTAAGATACAGAACATCACAGTATAAGTTTATGACACAATAGTCTATAGGTTTCTGCCAACATTTGATAGTATAATATACTTAATATATCTAGTTAGTTTATACAAGGTATATAAGAAGAGTTACAGACAGGTAACACTACTGGAATATGTGATGATATTTATGATTTATTGTATTTACTTGCTTTAGAAAGGTATTTTGATATAAAACAATGGTGTCAATTTGTTAGGTAATATTGTTGATTGGATCTGAAACTTAGTTATATAAATTTTTCTTGTTATTTGCTTGCTCTCATAATACTCTTCTTTTATTCTATTATTGTTAATTGTATTTGAATTAATGAAGTTAATTAATTGCTTGATTATTTTGCATCTTTTGATAAATTTTTACTGTTAGATCAAATTGTTCGGTAAATTAAAACAACTTAAAGATTTTCTTTATAAACATTTATAGACTTTGGAGTCTATTACTTTTACCTGTCATTAGCTGATTGAAAATTCCTTTTCTCATCCGTATTACTTAATTCTCAGGTTTTATTGAACATTTAGTTTGTTGTTTTGTGATTCTTTAACTATTTTCATAAAACATTTTACACAGTTGATCTAATATTTGGATAGTGATCTTTATTTGAATATACTTTAGATTTTTCTCTCAGCATGTGAGGTATGAAAACTGATTAACATAGGATCATTACACAGTCAATTGTCATTTAAAAAAAAAAAACTTCAATTAAGGCCAATTTCTTTTATGTGATATATAAAATAACTGAGGAGTGGTACTCATAACATCTAGAGCGGTTAACAGTCAACTGGTATAGAACTGTTGGCGCCCTTATAAATAGAAACGAACCAATCTCCCTGAGCAGTCGGTGTTTTGCACACTAACTTTACTGCCTCTCTTTCAATCAACCACTTAGTGTAGATTTATATTATCTTAAAACAAATACATACTCTCTGCTATCAAACAGAAAAAGAGTGTGGCAACATATTTAAAAAAAAATCAAGAAGACCCATGTCGAACTTGTCTTTCAGTTCCAAATTACACTGCAAATCGATAAGCTCCATTTGACAATTTTCTGGCATGTCTTCAACGGTTACACTGAAAGGTCGGTCAAAGAAATTGATTTAATCTTCATTATCTCTTAAGTCAGAAAACCTTGATTGGAACTCTTTTAGTAATCTAGTGCTGCGACATATTTATCCACATCTGTATGTACATTCGCAACCCTTCAGTTTAGGAAAGTATGTAAACTGTTTTTTCAACAACTGTTTTTTCCATAAATCCAGTTTAAGCTGAAATGCCTTCACAGTGTCAAGTAGCTTGTTGATGAATTTTGTTTTTCCTTGTAGTTTGGTGTTCAAGTAAATGAGGTGCAGCGTGATATCCGTGAGAAATCCAAAGTCGCGCTGCCAGTCGGGGTCACTAAATTGAGGAACTGGTTTCCATGAAGGAGGTGATTTCCTTCTTGAGTTCAAAAACGCGTTTTAGCATTTTTCCTCTGCTCAGCCAACGAACATCAGAAAAATATGTCACATCACTTTACTCGCCATTAATTTCGTGTAAAAAAATTTGGAATTCTCTATGGTTGAGGCCGCGTGATTTAATGAAGTTCACAGTTTTTCCGACCACTTTCATCACCTCTTCAATATTTGTGGATTTTGCACAAAGGTTTTGTTGATGAACAATATAATAGTAATGCATCAAAGGAAGATCTTTCTGCTGTTTTTTCATCAAACCCACGAGCCCTTCATTTTTTCTTACCAAGCATGGTGCAACGTCATAACTGGTTGGTAAAAGGTTTGACAATTTTAAATTATATCGTCTCAGTACTGTCATCAAACACTTACAAATATCACATCTTTATGTAGTTCTTTTAATCGGAAAAAGGGCAGCCATATCTTCAGTGATTTCAAAATTATTATCAATGCCCCGAATAAATATGGCTAATTGAGCGGTTAAATCTGTGCTTTCGTTCAGCGCAACAGAATAGTATACGAACTTCGATGCATGTTCTTTTAATGAATTTTTACTTGGCTATTTATTATTAATTATTAATAATTTATTATTTGACAGGGCAAGGAAAAATCATCCAGATTTAAAAACCAGTTCAATTTGCAACTGTTTTGTTGAGGTACTGTTAGGTAACATTAAAAAAAATGCTATTACGAATATTTTTGGAAACTTTTAAGCAAACATGGGCACAGTGGCGGCTCGTCAGGGTAGGCCTCTGAGGCCGCGCCTCACCCCCAAAATAAAGGAAAAGAGAATTTTTTTATATAACTTTTTATCTATTACCAATTAGAAATATACTTTTTAACAGTTTTACATTCCTAAAGAAAGTGCTCTCAAATGAGGCGAAATAATTTTAGCTTGGAAAGTTTCGACTTCTGACCTATTTATCAACGGCCGGTGCCGATGCCGGCGAGTCACCTGATTACGACAGAGCGGGATGGCGATTGCCGATGCACGCGTTTTCTATTGCATTCTTGAGGCGATAAATCTGTAGCTTGGATATGCTTTTATTGATTATTTAAATCACATGACTAGCGAAATATTCCAACGGTTTCTTTTTACGTGGTGCGTGCGGCTGAGAAAGAAATAGGAAATAGATTGCGATAATCGCTGATTGAGGGCGTTCTGTCTTTTAAGGTGAATAAATACGCGTGAGTAAGTTTTTGTTTTGTTTTGATTTGGTAAGTTGGACCGTTCCATTTTTTGTATTTGCTTTTTGCTTTTGAAATGAATCCTATTCACGACATTATTGGTTCATTAATTGAAACGCCTTTTTTAAGAAGAAGAGAAACTGAAAAGAAACAGATATTAGGTAGCCGTCCGACGCCGAAAATTTTAGCAATATTTAACGATAAGAGGCAAGGTAAAAAATATTCAAGAACTTTTCAAATATCTTGGTACGAAACTTATAGGTGGCTATGCGGAAGTATTTATAAAGAAAGCTTATATTGTTGGACTTGTATTTTATTAGGTTGCGTCAAAAATAATTGGAGTTCAGGGGGCGGATATTCGGATTTAAAAAATTTTTCACGAGCAGTAAAATCGCATGAAAGTTCAAGAGAGCATATTAAAAATTCGGTAGCACTTACAAGACTGGAGCAAAATAGGGCGACTATTGCGGATGCACTACAAGAAAATGCAAGTCTTAATAAAATTGTTTATAACGAAAATGTTCGAAAAAACCGTTTATTATTAAATTATTTAATTGATGTTACTATTACTTTGGGTAAACAGGACTTGGCATTTCGAGGTCATAATGAAACAACAGATTTTTTTAACCGTGGCAATTTTAAGGAAATATTTGCATGCTTAATAAAAAGAAATGCCGAACTTACTGAAAATTGTGCTAAATTTAGTAATATTTTTACGGGACAATCTAAGACTATACAAAATGAACTAATTGGTTGCATACATGACTATATTCAAGAATATATAAAAAAAGAAATCAATGACACCGATTGTTGTTTTTTTGGCGTAATTGCGGATGATAGTACTGATATAACAGAAAAATCACAGTGTTCGATAACAGTTAGGTATGTGACCAACGGATCTTTAAAAGAAAGATTTTTGGGATTTTTTGACGTTAGCGATAATAGAACAGCAGAGAGCCTTTTTTATTTACTACAAAACAGCTTAGAGCCTTATGACTTTAAAAATAAATTGGTCGCGCAGTGTTACGATGGGGCTAGTGTTATGGCAGGTGAAATAAATGGGCTTCAAACAAAAGTTAGATCTATTGCTCCTTTAGCTATGTTTACTCATTGTTGCGCCCACAGATTAAATCTAGTTTTACAACAGGGAACAAAACTGATTACCCAAAGTCGTATATTTTTTGCCACTTTATTAGGAATACCAAATTATTTCCACCAATCACCAAAACGGTCTTTTGTGCTTAATCAGATAGTAGGTAAAAGAATTCCGCGAGCTGTAGAAACGCGATGGTATACACGGTCTAAAATTTTAAACTTAGTGGCTAATGAATGGGACAATTTAATTATAGTATTTGAAACTATTATTAATGACTTAAGTTCTGGAACAGAATCTATTAATGGTGCAAAAGGATTTCTAAAGCATTTTAATGATTTCGAATTTTGCCTTTTAACGCATATTTATAAACAAATTTTTAGTTGCACTGATGTACTGTTTCAAATATTACAGTTAAAGCATTTAGATATAAATTACTGCATTTCGCAAATAAACCTTGCCAAGCAACGAATTATTGAATTTAGAAACGAGGACCATTTCAAAGAACTTTTCAATATTGCTAAAAAAGCCACTATTCTGCCAACTAACACACGTCGAGGGCAATGTTCTAGCGACTTTGATATTTTTACTAAATATAAAATATTATGATTGTATAATTCTTCAATTAGGGACGCGGTTTGAAAATTTAAATAATTTAAATTTCTTTGCTTTAGTCGATTGCACAAAATATTCGGAATATGTTAAATGATTTCCAGACGACTTATTAAATAATTTATTAAAAAATTATCCAAACATTTTTGCAAGAGATAGATTAAAGAATGAGCTTTCTGTATTGTAAAGGGATGAACAATTTTCAAATTTAGATGTCGAAAAAAGTCTAGCTTTGTTATTTAAAGATTTTAAAGCAATTTTTGCGGAAGCATATAAGCTTTTTAATTTAGTTTTAACTATTCCCGCAACAAGTGTATCGGCCGAACGAAATTTTTCATGTCTTAAACGGATCAAAACCTACCTAAGAAACACAATGACACAAGAACGGCTTTCGGGTTTAGCAATGATGTCAATAGAGCAGGAATTACTGTCAGAACTTAGTGAAGACCAAAACTTCAAGGTCAACGAGTCGCAGAATAATACCTCATGGGTGACGTCGAAATTTATTCACATTTAAACAAAATTAACCTCATGTAGCCTCACCCTTCAATATACTCACGAGCCGCCACTGCATGAGCAAACTATATATTTTTGATATGAGAAAAATTGTCTCTATGAAAAAATTCGAAAATATAAAGGGTGTTCCATTTGAAAAAAAACTGAGCTTGTCATAGAATATTAAGGTTATGATCGTCTTTTGTCTTTTTTGTTTAATATCCTGAGGGTTCGCATAAAATAAAACAACTTTTGAATTTAAACTTAGATTCTAACTGCTACAGTAAAGAAAATACAAGTGGGTAGAAACATAGGAGGAAACCCTATAGATAAAAACCCTCTACATTGAAATATAACATATACAACACGGTTAGAATCCCAGAGTAAAAAAGTAATTAATTTAAAAAATAAACACAACTCAAACACGTGCAAAAAACAAAACTCCATCGTTGGGTTGGCAAATACAGTTGATGATATGTGATGTGTTATCTTATTTGCCCCATCAGCTATTTTTATGTTAAGGGAAATATAAATAATTAAAAGTTGGAATCCCGACTTTTCAATATTGAATTTTAAGGTCCTTTTACTAGAATTAATGTGGCTTATTCCCGGATATAGGATTTGTCACGCGATTCAACTGTAATGTACAGGGTGTCCTATTTTGGTTGTAAATGCAAGGTATCTTCGTTATTTGCAAATATTTAGGGTTGAGGTTTTCGCGACACCGAGCCACTTTTTTGTCAAACTCAAGCTGCTGTAATCAGATTTTCCATAGCCCGCCTCGTTTCGGAGATACAGGGCCAAACTGAAAAAGTTGCATATTGGGACACCCCTCGTATCTCGGTTATCTTTTAACGTATCGAAGAGGTAAAAACTGTAGAATCCAGTGGCGTAGACAGATTTTTACTCGGGGCCGTCGATTTTGGTACATGACCCAAAGTCACGTTTTTTTTAAATGGGACACCCTGTATGTTTTTACGGAGTCCTCTTCGTTGTATTATGAGCTTTTCAAAAATATATAGTTATCTATACTTATTTTAAAAAATAAGGCTGCAATTTAGGTTTGTAATAATATCTATCTATATTTTTCATAGTAAGCCATGGACTGATTGTCAAAAATGGCTTTGTCATAAAGTAAATGAAGTTTTGATGTTAATACTAATAGACGTGTTAAATTAGTCGCTCTGATTATTACTTTTTAACAAATTGCTGCAAATCAATTATTTGAAAACTTTGAGCAATATGATATGTTGACCTGTTTCATAGAGAGTCATGAAAATATAAATGCTGCTTCTGAACTTTATTTCATTAGGTAATGTTTTATTTTCATAATTATTATTGCAATCTTTTTTAAAACTTAAACTTTTATTATATAGATGAAAGGAGGCAGCCAAATAAATTAATATTCTATAGGCTGAAATGAATTTAATAAATTTTGGCTCTTTCAAAAAGCCCAGATCAAGGAAATATAACAAAGAGAATCGTGAGGCTGATGAAATTAACGTCTTAGCAAGTGTAAATGTAACGCCTGTAATGTCCTGTAGAAAAATAGAGAATGAAGTGGGTGTAATCAAGTCTCGGGTTCAAACGATTTTTAAGAAACATAAGTATAAACCTTATAAAGTCAGAGTTGTGCAAAATCTACATCCTGGAGATGCAGAAAGACGTATTGATTTTTGCCAGTGGTATTTACAAAAAATTAATACTAACCAAAATTTTGGAAGGGCGATTATATGGTCCGACGAATCGTATACAGGGTGTCCGGGAAAATGTGGGAGATCTCTCGGACTCAGATAGAACATTAAAAAATAAGATGACAAGACCCCACTGGAAATCGGTTTTTCTAGAATAACTTTTAAACGACTCAATATAATTTAACGAAAATTTAATATGATAAACAGTAGTAAGGACCTCTCAAAATGCTTCCCTTAAAACATAATTAGCTTGTTTAGTTTACCAGGGACGGACTAGATTGTACATTTTAACGCTCAAATTTTTAACACCCTGTATGATAAGGAGTTAAAAAAAATAAATTTGGATACCTTGAACATTAAGCTAAAGAAAAGGTGCTCTTGTTCATTGTCGATAAAATTAACCGTTTTCGAGAAAAAAAAATAATAAAAGAATACAACTTTGGGAGTATTAAATATGTTTTGATCCTGAACAACCTAATACGCTAAATAATTAAAAACTTCATAAGTGGGTTCAACATGTGCTCGTGATTTGTGATCAAAAACCCCATTGTTCCTTATCATATCGCAATGAAACGTGATTCTCTGTAAAATATAAGGAATACACCAAGGTTTTGAGATGACCCCACTGGTAGAAATCCATTGGCGTTAGGTCGGGAGACCGTGGAGGCCAGGCAATGGGACCTCCTCTGCCTATCCAACGGTTTCCATAGACGTTATTTAGGTGGTCCCGTACAGCAACGCTAAAATGGGGTGGGGCTCCATCATGCATAAAATGCATCCTTTGGCGGGTTTCAAGTGGCAAATGCTCTATTGAATCTAGAAAAGCGTTCTAAAGGAACTCTAAATAAAGTTCACCATTCAATCGTGCCGGTAATACGCATGGTCCAATGAAAAAATTGCCGATTATTCCTGCCCAAACATTAATGGATTGAAACTGATGTTGATGATGATGAACGACAGTGGCATGAATGAATGTAAATTTACAATACCATCTTTGGGTAAAAAGTAATGCTAATGAAGTTTGGGTTTGTTCGTTGTTGATCTAACAACCGGATTCTTCGAGGAAAATTTTCAAAAGACTTTTTTAAAGAAACATAAGTATAAACCTTATAAAGTCAGAGTTGTGCAAAATCTACATCCTGGAGATGCAAAACTAAAAATAATTAATGAACGTCAATAATGTTACCTTATTAATTGAGAATTGCCAGTGGTATTTACAAAAATTAATATCTTTCTACACATAAGCATTGCAAGATGCAAGTCCGTACATAAGATGCATATCTGCATACTCACTAAATGCTATCCCATTTTTCAATTAAATTTACCAAGGTATTCAGAAGATTTCAAATGCACACGTCAATGCGAGATTATTTATTTCGTACCATAGTAAAATTTTATCGACAATGAACAAGACCTTTTTTTTCTTTAGCTTAATGTTCAAAGGTATCCAAATTTATTTTTTTTAACTCCTTATCATACAGGGTGTTAAAAATTTGAGCGTTAAAATGTACAATCTAACTAAAATTTTGGAAGGGCGGTTATATGGTCCGACGACTTGTCATCGTATATATGTAGTGCTGGAATATTTAATAGGCACAATACGAGACACTGGTCACCTGAAAATCAACATTTGATATTGCCACGCGAGCAACAAAGAAGATTTGGCTTTAAAGTCGCTTGTTTCGTACTAGGAACCAAAATAAAATTTTATATTTTTGAAGGAGGTCTCACTGCTAATCGCTACCTTGAAATATTGCAAAATATATTGCCAGAAACCATAGAAGATGTCCCTTTAGCACATGTGAATCAAATATATTTCCAACAAGACGGAGCTTCAGCACATAACTCCCAAACTGTGAGGGGGGTATTAGAAGAAAACTTCCCCGAACGCTGGATTGGAACGCACGGACCTGTCCGATGGCCTCCTAGGTCGCCTAACCTGTCCATATTGGACTTCTTTTTATGGGGTCACCTAAAAAATTTAATTTTTCGTACCCGACATAACACAATTCAAGACCTGCGTAACACCACTGAGCAGGCATTTTTGCAAATACAAGCACGCAATGTAGTCATTTCAAATGCACTGGATAAAATTGCAAGAGTGTGTGAGAGATGTCTAAGAGAAAATGGAAATCAGTTTGAGCAGTTCTTTTGAACATGGCTAATTACGAAAAATAGATATACTTAATATATTCTTAAAAACTTAAACTGTAGTCTTTTTTTTTAAATAAATATAGATAACCATATATTTTTGAAAAGCTCATAATAAGACGAATAGGACTCCGTAAAAATATACAGGGTGTCCTATTTAAAAAAACGTGACTTGGGGTCATGTATCAAAAACGACGGCCCCGAGTAAAAATCTGTCTACGCCACTCGATTCTACGTAAAAAACTATAAGAGCCAGTTTTTACCTTTTCGATACGTTAAAAGATAACCGAGATACGAGAGGTGTCCCAAAATGCAATTTTTTCAATTTGGCCCTGTATCTCCGAAACGAGGCGGGCTATGGAAAATTTGATTACGGCAGCTTGAGTTTGACAAAAAAGTGGCACGGTGTCGCGAAAACCTCAACCCTAAATATTAGCAAATAACGGAGATACCTTGCATTTACAACCAAAATTGGACACCCTGTACTTGAACTTGAGTAATACCGAAAAATGCAAAGGATTTGTAAGAAAACCAAATACATTTCTGAAATACATATTGCATATTTACGTGCGTAAAACGTAAAATAACAATTTTCCCATACAGAGTGGGAAATTATATTTTAACATATCCTGACACAATCACGATGTAAGAACGTACATGCATACCTTGAGATTAAGCTTAACCCCCATGAAATACTATTTGAGGAAGCGGAACGGAATTTCAAACCGGGTACCTAATAATTACATATTCCGATATAAAGCAGCAGTCTTATTTCCAATCGACCACCATATGCAACAATGATGAAACAAGAATCAGGTTGGGACTAATATAGAAAACAGACTGATAAGGTTTTAAAAAAATTATAGAAACTGTTCTATACGCAAAATTGAGAAAAATAACTACGCTTAAGATTGGACAACACTATAAACTACTTACTTTTAATTACATACAGGGTGTTAATTAAGTACACATCCAAACGTTCACAGACTCGATTTAGGAAAAAATGTTTGTATAAACATAAGGCTTAAAAAAGTTCCGTTCTCGAGATACAGGATGTCAAATTTAAAAAAAAAAATCAGAATTTTTATTTATATTTAAAATCCTCTTAACATAATATATTGTTGGTTCAACAAATGCAATTAAATAGCACATTTTTATCATTATCATTGAATCTAAAGTTTAGACATTCATTTTGCACTTGTTAGGGTGCATTTTGAAAGCAGCCTCTAGGGCATCTCTCGTAAGGGCCCAGCAGTAGTCAGCTAACATTTCACAGTTCCATTTTTTCTACCTTCTTTCCATATCTGAAATATCTTGGAACCTCTCAACGTGCTCGTCATCTACAGCACCACAATTTTTCGGAAAATAATTATAACATTTTCAAATTTATGTATAATTATTTAGTTTATTAACAGTGAGGCAATTACTAAATTTGGCTAGTTATGTAGTTACTGATTTTCACACAGTGTTCTATCACCACCTTGTCGAATAACTCTACGAGTTGGATTTTTCCAAATTTACGTATCATACATTTTATAAAAGAAAGTTAATAGAATCTTTATTAATAGGGTGTTACTAAGATACTGGCCTTCTTTAATAATGAAAATAGCAATTTTTTCATTTACAATAAAATATTCTGTTTTTTTGGTTTCTTCTTTCAGTCCATTTCACTCATTTGAATTATGATAAACATATTTACTCTCTTCTTTCTTGTAAATATCAATTTAACACTTCGAGGACACTTGAACTATTAGAAAGTTTCAGTTTACATAGCTTTTGTTTTCATTTATCCAAGCTGCTTTTCTTTATGTTTACTTGGTATGGAATGTTAAACAGACATTTTGCTGATGGTTTTTCATTATTTTAAGCCAATTAGTAATCTGAAACCAAATTGAATATATAACTTTATTTAACTGCAAGTTAAATATAACCGTTAAAATATCAAGACTTTTATGTAAATTATATTTTACATACCTCAATATGTTTTATTCATAATTCATTGGATTACATTTTGTAAAGTATTTTCAGCTTCTCTAAATTAAAACAAAAGAAATTTGTTTTTGTTTGTTTACAAATACTCGTAATTTGCCTGCCTTTCTCTTCTGTCACTATCGTTTCATTGGTTTCTTATTTTTCGGCATCCAGCCAGCTTTGACAGTGTCGTGTTTTTTTCATTTCAGTCGATTTTGGTTCTGCTCGACAAATTAAAACAAAGAAGTTGTTTTTGTTCACAGGTTGATGATATAATGGTAATAACTGTTCTATCAAATTTCACATATTTGATATATTTATTTATGTATATATTGTATATGTATTTTATTTTTGGCTGTCGGTCCTCGAGAACTTTTTCTGGTTTCTTATTTTTGGTGACCGTTGCTCGAAGGCAGCTCTCTTGACTTTCAAGATATGGTTTTGGGAGTTTATTTTTTTATATACTTAATGTCAATTGAATTTTTGAAAATTCGTAAGCTAAATTTCATATACATATGTCAAAAATTGTGATGATATAATGGTAATAACGTTCTATCACATTTCACATATTTGATATATTTATTTATGTATATATTGTATATGTATTTTACATTTTCTTGATTTATTTTTTTATATCTTAATGTCAATTGAATTTTTGAATGTAAGCTAAATTCACATGTCAAAAAATTTTATAAAACAACTCATAAAAAAAAACAAAAGATCAAGGTATTATTAAAATTTGACACTCTGCACTTTATATAGTGTTTTATTGAAAAGCCCTCCAAATCTTTATTTTGTCTGCATTTAAATATCAATATAGATTTCTTCCTAAATGAGTCACAGTCAATTAGGTGGCGCCCACTTTAATTTCCAAAGGTGTACCCGAGAACCTGCAACCTACAGCTCTCCGAAAAGATGACTGGCTGCCGTTCGCATGTATTGGTAAGTTCATAAGGACTTTACGCCATATAATCCAGACGAGAATCCAGGAAATGAATTTTCAACATATTACACCCTAGGTTTTGGCAACATAAACGAAGCTGGGCAATCAAGTCTTTATAGTTTTCAGCTTTTGTTTCCTAAAAAATTTGTTGCAACTATTTAAAAGGCACTCCAAGGGTCTTTTTCCTTGCCTTCAAGTATGGAATTGAATTGCGAAAAAATTTCCTAATCTGAGGACCCACAAATATTCCTTCTTTAATTTGAACGACACTGATTCTAGGGTACTTTTCTTTCAAATAACTGAAAGCAAGGACTTCTTTGTCCACGGCTTTCACAAAGTTTTTTGTAAGTTCTAATTTTATATGAAGTAGCGGTAGTAAAATCTTTTCAGGAAAACTAATGGCGCGCTGGTTACATTTTCCTTTCCCAGCACAAAAGACTCTCTTGGTGGCCAAACTTTCTTTCTGTAGTGATCCGACTGTGCTCGACTGTCCCATTCGCAGAGGAAGCAGCAGTATTTAGTATAACCTAGCTGCATTCTAAGCAAAATTGCTTAATTTTCAAATCCCCACAATTTTTTTTAGCTTTCATATTGTATGGTCTCCAGTAACAATTTCAAATTGCTGCACGTTTCTTTCATGTGGACTGCATGACCAATTGGGGCTGGACCATTATGAAGTAACACAGCTTTAAGACTTACTTTTGAGAAATCAATGAAAAGTCTTTCGGATCATAGTCCAGATTTAAAGCTGCCACTAATCCCTCAATATCACTATAAGCTACCAAATTGTTTTTAAAGTTAAAAAATGGTGTTAGGTTTTTCTGACGACCAGTAGCGGCTCGTAAATTTAAAAATAGGCATACTTAAAATATAAATAAATATCTTACCTTTAAATTGAGCTTTAAATAATCTTGAAGTTCAGGTCTACTCTTCGTTCTTTAGAATCGGAAAAATGCTGGAAGGCACGTTCGTTAAAATTGCACGCACATTTCTTTTATAAACGATTTCTCGATACTTTATATTGCTAAAGCGGATACTCTATCTTGGCCCAACTCCTCAACAAATTTATAAGCCCTCGAAATACCCCACAAAGCCGTTTCATCATGGCCACGTAGTGCCAGCTTGAATGCCCCACAAAATTTCACACAATCTATAATTTTGTTTAAAATGTAACGATTTTTGGATCCATTTTCATTAAAATCTCTAAAGGATTTTCTATAAGCTGTGTCTAGCTGAGTGCGAATATCAACACTTCCGATCGTAGCATAGTTCATCGAACATTTCATGTGATCGGCAGAAAACGCATGTTTTTTATTTTTTCTTTTAAGTGTTTTAAGTTTAAGGTTTTGCACCATAATGAGTCCGACGAGTCCTTAGAAAACAACAAACAAACATAACAGTAAAATGAGTTAGAGACTTCACAACTACATATCCAGTTAGCTAAATCGTACATACTTTTGCGAAAGCTTCGATGAACCTCTTTTTTTTTGTCTTTACTAGTTTGTCGTATACTAAGTTCTGGCAAATTGCGACCACTTACCTTGAATTCGGTTATTTTCTCAAAATTAAGTTCGTTAGCACTCTTTAGTTTTTTAAATTTTTTGCACTACCGACATTTTATTTCATTTACATTCACAACTGAAACATAGACCACCTTGGAATTGGTTATTTTTGCAAAATTAAGTTCGTAAGTACTTTTTAGTTGATTATTTTTTTGCACTAGTCACTACCAACATTTTATTTCCTGTATATTTCCAACTCACACATAGATCATAAAAATAAAAATTATATATTAGAATAAACAGTACATAAATCAATTTTCATCGATTAAAAACGTCCGAAACAATATCGAGTTAGAATATCGATCGCGCGACCTCTGAACAATTGAACTTCCACATGCCGACGTGTTGCTGCGACCGATCGACTGAATTATGAGAAGAGACCGGCTGATGACCCAAATCGCGATTTCATATTCCATTTGCCATCACGTTCGGCTGCCGCTCGGTAGCTGTGAAATCTTGGAGTACTTTCGTCAAGCCTTAAGGTAATAAGGGCAATTCGGACTGCCCAGCCTGGCTTAGTATAGCGTATTTTATTACGCCTAAGGAACGCAACGAGATCATTCGAACCGCTGCGCGCGTCTAATAGTGTAACGCATTTAACTTTTCACAAGGTTCGCGTTTTATTACAACTATTAGGAGGGACGGTCAAACGAATAATTTATTTTCTGAAATGTTTTTGGAGGGTCATTGACCAAATGACCCTATGGAAGAGCCGCTACTAAATTCAACACATTCTAATTGTACAGGATATCCGAATTTCGATGGTTTTGCCTTCTCTCCCTTATTACTGAAGACAGAGAGATGCGGTTTTCGTAACACTGTGCACCCAGCCCTCTTCGTTTTTGAGATACAGGATGAAATTGAAAATTTTGTGGTTTTGGGTACCCCTCGTATCTTGATGGCCTGGCAACTTACCGAAAAGGTGAAAACTAACTTCAATAGAGTTTTTTTGCGTAGAATCAAGTGGCTTAGTCACTTTTTGGTTAGCTACTATCGTTTTCCGGGGGACCATCTTGCTGAAGAAAAATGTTTTGTAGATATTACAAAGGAATATTATCTAATAAAACAGGAAGCGTATTTTCCAATATCTCTTAGGTACTACTTTCCAGTAAGACTACCGTTATAAATGACATACCTCATTTTTGTGCCAAGGATAAAACAGGACACGCTAAATCCAAACCTGCCTTGTTATTCGCATATAAATATAACATGTTTCATTTTCTTTTGGACCAGTATCTATTATTGTGTCTATTTAGAATACCTGCACTTGAGATATATGCCTCGTCAGACCATATAACTCTTCTTTCGAAATTTATTTCGGTATTAGTCATATGAATCTACCAATTGCAGAAATCTATGCGACGCTGTGCATCTCCCGGGTGCAAATGGTGCACTAACTTATATTTATATGGTTAGAAATGGTATTTTTTTAGAATAGTCTGCACTTTCACCAGGATCTCCCACTTCATCCTCGACTTTTTGACAGGAAGTTGGCGGATTGATTGCAACGGCAGCTAAAGCATTAATCTCTTCAATTTCCCGATTTTCTTTTTTTGTAATATGATTTAGGTAGGCGGT